>CAAKHG010050406.1:31287-44087 GCA_901007715.1 Dactylopterus volitans
AAAAGGCCACATAAGTGTCCCGCTGGAGGGGAAACGGCCTGAGACGCCTTCCGACGGATCAATGCAGTAACTGGTGGCGCTATTCTCGCTCTCTCTCTCTCCCCCTCACACACACACACACACACACACACACGCAGAATCCAGTAACGCAATCAGAGTGAACAGAAGCAAACATGGCGGCGGCGAGCGGACAAGACGACGAGCTGCTCCGCGCGTTTCCATTCCCCTTTTTATTTTACATTTATATTACCGCGAACAATTTACATTCTTTACCCAACATGGGGTGATGTGTGTGTGTGTGTGTGTGTGTGCGAGCGTGTGTGTGTGTAGCGTTACCACAGGATCCCTCACGCCTCTCCCAGTGGATCAGCCCGGAGACAGTTTGGGATGTTAATAGAATTTGTTGGCAACAAACGCAGACGACGAGAACGCGGGTTTGCTTTAAAGGGGCCTCTTTACGTTTATCAGCCCCAGAGGCTCATGGGAAGTTAAACTCTCATTACCTGTAAATGATAAAAGTAAAGTTGTGTGAGGGAAAAAAAAGAAATTGGATCCTCTCTCTTTTGTGTGTGTGTGTGTGTGTGTGTGTGTGTGTGTGTGTGTGTGTGTGTGTGTGTGTGTGTGTGTGTGTGTGTGTGTGTGTGTGTGTGTGTGTGTGTGTGAGTGAGAACCAGTGGGTGTTTGATTCCCAGTTTGAGGGAATTTGAGGGTCAAAATTCGGATTTAGGATTAGACACTCAGCTTGAACTGGGATTAGAGGAAAGCATGATGTCAACAAATGGTCCTCACTGAGATAGCCATACAAGTGTGTGTGTCAGTGTGTGTGTGTGTGTGTGTGTGTGTGTGTGTGTGTGTGTGTGTGTGTGTGTGTGTGTGTGTGTGTGTGTGTGTGTGTGTGTGTGGCTGGGGGTGGGGGGGTCAGGTCTTGCCTCACCACGAGGGTCCAGAATCCATGATGAACAACTGCATGCTGTTCTGAGAGCAAGGAATTTCCTCCAACCAGAGTCGGAGACAACTGACACGTGAGACAAAGACAAAGATGCTGATGCTCTGATGGTAGATCAGAAGGAATATCATCAACCAGCATATAAAATGTCACTTACCCATAAGAACCAATGTCATTATTTTTCATGCATCCCAAACACATGAAGTGTCGCATGAAACAGCTCAGTGTTTATAATGTGCTACATGTACATGGAGTGAAGCTGCGCTCACCAAATCCATACACTCCTTATTCATGTCCAGTTTTGACCCATGAAGTTCAGTGAGCTTATCTGGAAAACATGTTACTGTGTTCATGGTTTGTATTACAGGGTCTCAGATGCACTGAATGTTATTGACTGTGAATTTCACCCTACTGAGTTCTCACTCATTTATTCAGGAGGACCTGTTATGTATTCCAGTGAGAGATCTGTGCAATTTTCCAGCAAGATTTATTGTGATGATCGAGCAAGGAATCTGTATATTTTCCATTGTTTCATAATGCATCAAGTTATATTTCTATGCTGTGTCATTGTACACAAATATTTATGTACTGAATGTGTATATTGATATGAGACGCACAGTCGTTGTTATTTATGTATTGCAAAGTTCATATAATACTGAATGCAAACCCATATATGAAGCATCAAGTTGTTCATGACCAGTCGCGTTTACGTGTATGAGATTGTTCGATTGCTTGAACGTGTCATTGATATCATGGGGAATGTGTTCCAGTTGAACAATAAACTACTTACATGCCTTTTTAATGAGCGTCTCCTGTGCTTCCATGGGAACAACTTTAAGCACTATTTCGCCTCTGTGTCAGTCCAAGCCTCAGCATCGAGGAAACTGATAATCGACTTCATACACTCAGTTGGCTCTGTTGTTTGTCTAGAAGCTCAGACACATGGACAAGCTTCTCACTTTCCCCCCTCTGATTCTCCAGCAGTCTGTCAGGAGACTCTGACAGTTCCAACCCCCTTAATCCGTTTCTAATTGACTTGTTCTTGATGTTATAGAGCATGAGCGGGGAATTGTTGTATCATACACAGTAAACTGTACTGAGCAGTTACAATCTATGGCACCGTATGCACCTTCCTCTTTTTCTTAGTGGCCTGGTTGCAGGTGCTTTTTCAAATTTCATCCCCTTTCAAATTACTTTCGACCCCTCTTACCCAACAAACCCCACACTCTTTTGCTTTTTTTCTCGTCATCTAAGGAATCAAAAGGCTTATTGTGATGGACACAGGCTCAGAAAGACAGCAGCCTCTCAGAGAGACATGGATGGAGGAGGAGACTATATAGACAAAAGCTTTAATGAAAGCCTGCTGTTCATTCCCCTGCTTAGGCCATTGCTTCTTCAGTTAAGCATCAGGAGGGATTGGAGATCAAGGGGTGGATGCTTAAAATCTGGCAGTGGTCTTCCCGCCTACAAGACACCATCCACACAACCTCACTAACTCCTAAACCTGCCCTCATATGCCCCATGTCCCTGGGGTATGTGGGACAAAGGGTACCTTTCTTCTTGGGAGAAACCAGAGGCATCCTCATACTAAAAGTGACCCTCCCTGAAACAAACCCAGCGGCCCATCAGATAAAGGTCACTGGGCCAGTCTTTGTCCGTGTGATCTGGAGAAAAACAAACAGTGTCACTTTTATCGCCTCTCTGTGTGATGTTCATACTTCCTGTGTCCTCATCTCAAGCTCAAAATCAATCAGCAGCCAGTTGAGAGATGAAGCAACATCCGCGCTTCTACGCCAGACTGTCAGTGAGAGATATTTGTGACCCAATCGTCTTTCCCCTAATCTTATTGATACATCTTCTAATCTAGTTATTGTTTGCACATTCTGCCAGCTGTGGGGGGGTGCAGGGTGTGAGGGCTGTCATCATAATGTTATAACGTAACACTAGCCAACAGTAACCTTGTAATCTTGCCAGGCAATGAAGCAGTAGATACAATGACGATAGCTATTCTTGTGTTACAGGAACAAGGATCTAGAGGAAACGATCAAAAAGGCTGAAAGATTAATTCTCTCTTAAATTAAACTAAGGCTAGATAGGCCACACGTGTCTATTAAGTTTTGCACAGAATGGCATTCATCCCAGGAAATTTACACAAAAACAGCAAGGAACCATTAACAGCTAATATCTGTTTAGGAGCCTCGCAATGCATACAATGTCACAGCCATGAACACACACTTCCCATCAGTTGAGGATAGTATCCTGCCATTTTGACACTACGGTTGACATCAGTTTACATCCAACGCTGTGATAAATGATAAGAGAGAATGTGAAGCCATTTTAAGCCGTTTGATCTGGCTGAGTAGGACAATGAGTATATCACTGGGGTTGAATAGCCTTTTCAAAAACTTAACTCTCCCTTTGAACGACACTTCAGTTGCAGGAAAGGTCATCCTGCAGGCATCCTGATCGGCGCTGTGGTTCTCGGAGGTGTTCCAGGAGCTTGGAGGCATCTGTTTAATGAGACCAGCTGCTTCCACGGTGGCGCAGTGCTCCTGGTGTGTGACTAGTTAAAGTGGAGTCAGGAACGCAGACAAACCTATCTCTGAAGGCGGTCTGCAAGAGTCAGCTAAAGCGATGGGTTAACCAAAGTAAACCCTCTTAAGAGCAGCAGCTTTGGGGAAATTACATATATATATATAGCAGTGCAGTTCCAAGATCCAGTTTCCTACAACTAATGAAACCGCTTAAGTGTATGCAAAGACAACAACAACATGATGATAACAGGTTTTGCAAGATACTTTCAGATTCATGCTCTTTTCTTTTCTTTTCTTTTCTTTTCTTTGGTTTCCCTACACAGCTAAACGCAACAATGCTTTTCGCTTTATCCATCATCTCTATTATCTTAGTCCAATGTAACTGCCAAAAATTATTAACCGAGATGATCGGAACAATCCATGAATAAACCGGTTCAACATTCCCAAGAAGCAGCGTTGTTGAATAAATGCCACTGTGGAGAAAAATGGTAGTTACAGGGCACTGGTACATTCAATTCCATTAGAATGAAAAAAAAAGAGCCAGCACTATTACTACATTGTCTTAAGGGAAAACTGATTTTGACACAACTGGGAGTGAGAAGAATAGAAAAATGTTCAACATAAGCAGAGAGTATTTGACAGCTGTCCTCTGGTTGACCTCATTTTGGTTGGTGACAATCAAGAGTTGAATCCACAGCAGTTGTGTGTCAAGATGCAGTTGCTAACAGCGAGCAGTTACAATGACAGGACGACTAATGGCAAAGAATGATCTCATGTACGGTACCGAACCAAACTGATGTCACGGTTCGGTACACACAAGTGGTATGATGAATATAGTTGAATATAGAAAAACAGCCTCATATGGCAATACCCACGCTCCACTCCAGGTAGCGGTTATGTGTCTAAAAGTGATTTGCCAACCACCATTAAACAACAGAAGAAGTTCAGATGTCGCAAAGCATTTCACTGCATGAGAAAAATTCGGGCTCCCTGTGGACTAGAACAGTGATGAGCTACGTGTCATTCCACAGTACAGCAAAACACATTTAACATGATTATACATATTCAACAGCATCAACCAGATGTGCTGATCATCAGAGTCCAACAAATATCCCCACCGTTTTTAAAAAAAACTTCTACATGTGAAAACAGACAGAACCAAACACTATTGGCATTTACGCTCATGTGGACTCTACCCTTAGAAATGGTAAATACAACCCTATTTGAACAAGTCAGCATCCAATCAAAATTAGTCCATAGATGTTAATTCAAGATATTAAGATATTTGTGTGTTGGTACTTTGAGTGCACAGGGATAAAATAGAAATCACAAGCATTTGTCTTCGTAGAAAGAACAACTGAACATGGAGTTAACATGTTGAACAATGTTATTGAAAACCACAAGGCCTGTCAATCTCAAGTTGCATAGTAAACCACTATTGGATCCAAACTAGTTGTGATGTCACACATTTTAAAGATTTAAGGGTAAGCACAGAGAAATAGATCAGTGTGAAAAAACAGGCTTCTAGTGTCAAACTGGATGCCATTCTGCAGACATTAAGCATTCAACTGTGGGAAGATGTTTGTGTTTATTTCATTCATTTGATCATGGCAATCCTAAAGTCTGAAGTCAAAGGCAGCTGAACTTCTTTTTTTGTTAATAATGTTTCTGAAGATCCTTCCCTGGACAGCTCAACACCTTGACTCCACCAAAAAACTTCGCACCTTGACTCATTTGACCTTAACAACTCACATCAGGTTTAATGGGACTCCTACAAGTCAATCAGAACTGAGGGAGCTGCTTTGGATGAGAGGTGAAACATCTTCAACAACCAAAAAAAAAAGAAAAAAAAGAAAAAGAAATCCAGTTGTCCAGAGCTGTAAGAAGTTGACCCTAAGCTCTCTGGTGAAATCTGGTTCCAGGAGAGCTTCTTGTGTTCACATATTGATGGTCAGTCCCTACAGAATAAATAGTAGATGTACACCATTCATGTAAATAAGGGAATCTTTGCATGTGTGTGTGCATGTGTGCGTGTAAAACACATAGCTCACAATCACCAAAAATGTCTTAGATGTTTGCGTTTCTCTGTAAACTCTGCAAATGGGACTTTGCTTACTATGGCAGTAATTTCGAAGGCAGTCGTGTTCCAGCTTGGAGTCATCCCCTCACCTGCGGCCACAGCGCCTTTGTTGCTCCACCCACCTCGCAGTGCTCCAGATGACAACTGTTTTCCTGTCTGCCTCTTTCCTGATAATACTGGTGTGCATCAGCTTTTATCTTGTGACAAATCACAGGTAGTCCTCTCTAACATCAGCATTAGCTTCATAACTATGCAGTTCAGCTGGCCTGCTGTGTTTATCTTACATGCACAGCTAATGGGGCAGGCAGGCCCTTGAGACACACTGAGGTGTTGCGTCCAGTGTGAGGTTGTTTCAGGCAGCCAAATTTTGAACAGGCATGGCACTGGTAATGAAAAACTTTCAGCTTAATTAAACTTTATACTATAATAACCCCCAAAGTATGTCAAAGCAAGACCATGGTAATAAAAATTGAATTTCCTTTTGATTGTTTAAGAGTGGCTGACAGCAGCAACTGGCCAACTCAAAACAGGATCGGTTTCACTGCACTAGTTCCTGCAAATTGAATTGAGTGTCTTGCGTGTCTTTTATCACTCATGTTGTGGGGATATAAATCTGTTTACGGAATTTCACTTTGGGGATTTAATGCTCTTTTGTCAAAGAGGGCAAGTTCCCATAAAATCATAAATCACTAAATTTTAGAGTGAATACTTTGTTGGGTTCTGTTGGGGACACAGTGGGTCTCAAGCAAATGAAATGTACTGCAAGTCAGTGTATTGTCCCCTGAAATGAAGTTGTGTATTAAATCATCAATGGATCGAATGTTTAAATGTCACAAATTTTGAAGATTGAAGATGAGTGTGTCATTCTGCAAGTTCAAACATTTACCTGAAGGAAGAGGATGAAAAAAAAAACAATATTTGAACTGTAATGAAAGTGGTGGCCTCACGGCAGGTTCATCTTCTGCTTGCGTCCTTGGCACCTAAAATCCTGAGGATGTGCACAAGTCAAAAGAAGTGTAACTGCCCTCACCATCAGCTAACTCTGAACGCACATTGTCCCCAACACTATGACATACATGCCCCCCTAAAACCCCCCGCCCCACGCCCCTCTTTCCGCTATCTCAGAACCAGAGCAAAGATCTGATCATTTTACACAAATTTGGTTACAAGGCCAAACAATAAATAGTTGATTGAATAAACAAAAAACTCTGAATCTCTACTTGGGAAGATTACATAGACAGAATTCCAAATATGTATACAAAGGTAACAGCACGGAAGCAGATATCATGGCACTTTTCTTGTGAAAGTGGCTAGATCATGACCTGAGTGCAGACTTGGACTGCGTTGGCGTCATTCGACAGGAAGAAGGCTCAGTGTGGGGTGAAAGACGGTCCCGTCACAAAGAAACAAAGCACCTTAAGTACCAACAATCACAAAGAGCCAGAGCCAAACATGGTGAAGTTGTTCTATTTCTGACAACAATGTTATTTGGCAGCATTGTTCTGGGACAGCCCAGTGCGTGGGTGAAAGGTTTTGCGAGGAGTGAAAATTGATGTCAACATTTAGAGTGATCGTCGCAGCTGAACGAGAGTTTTCCTGGGGGGGAAATTGCCAAGAAATCAGAATTGTGATCATGTACTTTCTACATATGGAATATTCTCCTCAACATTTCCTCACAAGTTTTTGAAAAGCCGCAGGATCCTACCAGAGGCCGCTCGGTAAGCTCACGTATCCTGCACTTAGTAACAGATACACACATAATGTTGTGGCACCTGTCTGTCTGTAACTGTAAAAACAGCTTAGTACACACCCCATCCATCCATTCATCCATCCGTCCGTCCGCCCATCCGCCATTGCCATGGTTTTGCTCTGACAGGCAGCACACCCTGTTCACCCAGGCGCCATGAGGAGACATTCTCATTTTCCATTTGTTGAGATGAATTTCCTGAGTCACTCTGACCCCTCACAGCGACAGCGAGAGGCTGCTCGCCTGCAGGCCGACAATCCGCCCCAGGCACGCAGCCTCTTTCCTCACCTCCCCCCATTTCACCTTGCTGCTTTTTGAGTGAAAATAAAGCTACACTGAGGAAAGAAAAGGATAGCTGCAGCACCACTGCATACTGTGGGACAGTGTAAATAATAATAATAACAACAGCAACAATAATAATAACAGCAACAATAATAATAACAACAAGAACAAGAACAACAACAACAACAACAACAACAACAATAATAATAATATAATGATGATGATGATGATGATGATGATGATGATGCAATATAATGATATACAATCTTGCAGTGAGTTACAATTATATATTATTTTTGCTTTTTGTGTTACAAAGGTCTATTAAGATGTGCAAGAGGCGCATTTTCTCAGTTACACAAAATTACACAAAATATCCAGCCCTTTCTATGACAGCAATGAATTACTTATTAATTGGTTAACACTCATGCTTGGGAATTATGCAGTGCTATCACACAATTTATCCTAAACAAGACTGAATAAAAATGACAGTACATCTCTAACAAAAAACATTTAACATAGTCATTTGCTCCAAATGAATGACATTGACTTAATAAACAGAATAAATCCTCATGCTTTGGCTAAAGTGCTATTCAGGTTTATGCAGCAATTTAGTAAAAACATTCATTTAGGGCTGTATTGCTGGCTAAGTGCAACATATCGTCTAAGTCTTACATTCACTCTTGTGTTAAGCCTTGGTATTAACATCACTCTTGGCATGTCTGAATCAATCTGCTAAATGTCTGACTTTCTTCACCAGCTAATGATAGCTGCTAAGAAAATAGCAAGTGGCTCTACATTAGAGCAATTAGACAATAAAAAACAATAAACGTTAAGAAATTCAAAGTGTTTTACATTAGGAGCAATCCACAGTTAACGCTTTGACCATTAAAAAAAAGTACAGTTTTGACCTATCAAAGCAGCAATTAACAAGTTATGAGAGAAACAAAACGCAGATGAGAGTAACTAATATTTGTCTGAAAAAGACAAGTTTTAGCTGTTTGTGTGAGCTGTGGTCATGTTTCTGTTCACCTGGGTCTGCACCACTAACCAAGTTCAACATACCAAGGGCATCTCGACATAAACTGGCTGGGCAACCCGACCAAACTACTGCAAGTCACAGATAAGTGGAAGTGGATAAGTCACGGAGCTGCTTATCAAATCGGTAAGGTGACCCAGTCTAGTTCACATCAAAGGAGTTTGCAACAGATCACCAGTCACAATCATGAGACAGGAGAGACGTATGAGTCACCCAGCAATATTACAGTTTCCCAAATATGAGGGATATGAATCTGTCATACCAAATAAAAAGAAACGCAGTCACTGCAGTCAAAGACAGAAAGGAAAGCTGGCAAAAAAAATTAGAATCTCAGACTGTAAAATTACATTATTAATCAATAACTGTTATTGAGACACCAGCAGATTTAGAAACAGATTTAAAAATTCAAACAAGTCAGATATTTTTCTTTTGTCTTGATACAAACAGACTTTACTTTCTGTGGTAACAAATGAAGAACTAACACAGTTCTGACAATCATAAGTAACTGGAAATAACCTACCTACCATTACTGATGCTCAAGAATTATTGGGAGAGATTCCAATTTTATTTCCTCTGCAGAGAATTGATATGTAAGTTTTTGAATAATGATAAACATTTTGGTGCAATTCAAGACTCCAAATTCAATAGATATTGATCAAATGAAATATGAAAATTAAGTTTTATATTTAAACAAACCATATATTCTGCATTATCCAAGAGAGTTGATTGGAAGTGTTTTGATGCATTTTGATCTCATGCTCCACAGCAGGTAAGGTCTGCAGCATAAGTTACCATGGTGACATATTCTATGTAAAACTGAATCACTTCATGGTACCCAGAGTTCACCCTGAAGTTCATTCCCTAACCCACAAATCCTGCTCTGTAATACAGTCCTTTGTAAATGTAAGTCCAAGATTCACCCTCAGAGAGAGAAAGTGGAGTGCTTAGGAAGTTCAAACAAATGCGATGAAGGTCCTCTTTTTATTGGTTTTGCAAACAGGAAACACAAATACACACAAAACCAGACCAGTCCAGGTCTATAGATCGTGACATGACCAGTCAATTATGCAACTATACAAATACACGTTAGAGAAATACAAGGACAGGCTCAGAATGTGGTACAGTGCACATGTACACAATAACATAACGGAGAAAAATAAAACAAAACAAAACATAAAAACACATGTAACAAAATGAATAAATACAAAATAATGTTAACAATAACAAATAGATAAATTAATTTTAAAAAATTAAATAAAAAAATTAAAGGAGGGGCAAAGTGAATTAACTGAATAATCATAGAGAGTACAGTGACAGGTCTTAGCGACAGATTGGTCAAAAGTCAATTTTTGCTAAATGAGCTTTACAGGGGTCCCAGATCTTAGAGAAAATGTCCATTTTACCCTTAAGCATATACCTGATCTTCTCCAAACCCAAAGACATCAGCAGATCTCTAACCCAGTGCTTAAATGGCGGAGTGCTAGGCGACCTCCAATTTAAGAGGATAACTCTCCCGACAAGCAGCGTGGCCAGGGCCACTGCCCCACGCTGAGGTCCACTCAGAGGACAGCCCGCCGGCAACACACCAAACAGCCCGACAAGTGGAGAAGGTGGTATGTCTAAGTGGTGTATTTCGGAGAGGCATTTAAAAAGTCTATCCCACAATTTCGCGACTAAAGGGCAAGACCAAAATTGGTGATATAGAGTGGCCGGTTCTGTCTTGCATCGGATACAGATAGGGTCAAAATTGGCTGCTATAAGACTTATCCTTGCCTTGGGCCAATGCATGCGATGAAGTACCTTGAACTGTATTAAATGGTGTCTAGCATTAAAGGATGATGAAAAAATCCGATCCAGAGCGCCATCCCAGGTATTGTCATCCAGTCTGTCACCTATATCCACACCCCAAGCATATCTCACACGCAGCATCGAAAGGGGTCTGAAGCTCAATAAGTTCTCTATAGATCACGCCTCTCTGAATCTCAGTCATTTGAAGTATGGAATCAATTATGGTAGGCGAAAGAAGGTCCTCTTTAACAGGTGCGATTCATTACCCTCTCAAGAGAATTTTTTTTTAATTATGCACTTTGAAAACCAACGAGTTGCTGTGTCTACTGGTGAAAATGAAAACCATACCATGAGAGCTATGAGAGTCAACATAAGCAGTTAACTCAGCTGAAATGAATTAAAAGCTCCATAAAGCTGTTCATCACAGCTGTCAATGCTGGCCAAATTACACATTTGTTAGAAAAAAAAAAAATGTCCAGTTCATTTAAGGAGAGCGGTCAGACTGAACATTCAACCTGCGAGCATAAGACTAACAGGCATAGCGGTCTACTTTGGCTCATAATGTAATTGTGAACACTGAGAGCATTCACGCTTTATGTTATCCAAATCTTCCTCTTCTTATTATTCTGTGCATTTTTTGAATGGGTTTTGCTGGCTAACTACTTCCGTGTCCTATTAGCTCCAGAAACCATTAAACTATCCAAATGTTCGGCTTTGAAGAACATTCAAAATAAATTTTACACTATTTGCATTGTTGAAAATAAATTGTGGCACCGAAAAGACTGAAGTTCATCACCATGGAAACCATGCTTTGACATACTGTGGAACATACACTGTATGATGACATGGGACACAACTGTATTATGTCTGTTTGTAACAACTGTATGAAATCCTGGCAATTACACTCTTGAGCTGTTTATATTTCATACATACCATTCATTTATCTTTGACATTAAACCCAGCAAGACTGCTATTTTCTGCTTTTTGTACTTCAAAAATATTTTTACTTTATTTAGTGCTAAAGACATCTGTGCTTGAATTGTGCTTTCTCCTCCTGTTTTGTCAGCATTGCTTCTGCAATTCATTTTAGCGCTCACACACCTTTTTTGCAGGAAATGCTTTTGTTACAAGTTCTTAGTTGTATACTTTGTTTTAACAGCATTTGAAATCACCGTTAAAGATTGAAATCTGCAATCACAGTCTAAATGAAACACATCAATTAAATACTGGATAAACAAGATTTCAGTGCCGTCATTTGGCATCTTAGTCATCTTGAAATTAATCTCTGGAGCTTTAACCACGGAAAGTTTCAGTTATCTTAGAAGGAACTCACAGCTTTTCTGTGGATTTATTTATATAATGATTTGTCTTCCTGACAATTGTGACGCAAGAAAGCGTGACAAACAATTTTCCTTGCCAGTAACCACTCACTGTACTTCCACAAGGAAAACAATGCAAGACAAAAATTTAGGGTTGCTGTAATGTATTTATAATAAAATGTAATGTGACTTTGTATTAGAATTTGGATTGTTTAAAAGTAATCTGATCACTAATAATTATTTATTCAGTAAAATAAAAAGAGTGAGACAAGTGTCATGTAAAAATGATATTTTACAATGAAATAATCTGCCAATTAAGTAGATTTTCTCCTCACTGTGGAGCCATTTAAAACACAGAATCATGCTTAATTAGTTCCTCAAAGCTACCAAGTCACTGCAGCCACGCCTGTATTCTTCCAAATCATTTAATGGATAATTCATGTGACAATTAGTTTTGCTACCGCCCACACTGAGTGAGTTTTGGTATAAACTTCTACTCCCAGATTGCATAAATGTAAAATTAAAAGCGCAACACCTATTATTATTTACTTCTTCGGCAGATAACTGTTAGTTGTTGTTAGTTAGTTCTATCTTAATTTCTGATGAAATGTAATCTATATTTGCGTAACACTACTATGCAAAAATACACGAAATACAGTTTCTGAAGTTTGTGGGATCTTTATTGCTTTATTTCCAAATGCACGTGACATTTGGCCATTAAGATCTACTGTCAGCTAACCTTCTCAGGTCAATCCATTTTGCTTTTTAAATAAATAGGCAAATCAATAATAGTAGAATAATAAATTCCATTCTAGAATGAGTTTCAAGTTCCTTAAATTAGCTCATCAGTAATAATAACATGAGTTTATCTTATTCTTATCCTCCACAGTGGCCTCAGACATACTGATGCAGTGCAGCCTCTACACAGGTCAATGGCCCAGTGTGACAGACGTTCAGGAAAAACAGGGACCTCCACCTACGCCTACTAATGCACGTGCACGTGTAACAGTTGAAGAAGGTTTTCACACCATGACTCTGTTTCCCATCTCACCTTCTTCCGCTTATTCC
>CAAKHG010050407.1:608-16115 GCA_901007715.1 Dactylopterus volitans
TTTTTAATAATTCATCACAAGTGAAGGTCACTACATGTCAGGAGAGATATGAATAATGGGATCATAGTATCTGTAATTTCACATGAATCTACAGTACCATATATCGTGACACTGAGAGTCTTTCGAGGATCTGTTGCTAGATCAAATCATCTGGCAGAAATGTGTGTGGCTAGTTTTTCCAGTTAATTAAAACCAGACAAATCAGAACTTGTTTTCACACTGATGCAAGAATTATATAACACAATTTCACAGAAAATCTGTCCTCTTCTTAAAATGCATTGCATTGCATCGTCCACAGAGGGAGGCGCAACATCTGACTGATGACAGTGGACCCTCCCACCACACACATACACACAGTGAAGATCGAACAAAGTTAAAAAAGGCTTTCAGCACACAGACACATTGATTTTAAAAGGCTTTCGGAACACATTGGCTTTTTGGCTCCAACAGCTGGACGATGTTCCTCCAACTGACGTTCTTCACTGTCCGTCAGTCTGAAGTTTAGTTAAGAGCTGCAGTGTGTAGTGTGTGTCCTCAGAGATCGTGAGAGAAAGCCGTCAGTCAGGCTAGGAACTGAGCAGATGGAGGGCGGGGAGAGCACCAACAGGAAGTGGAGGCTTGATGATTTCCGCATGTTGTGTTGGCAACGGACAGGATTTCACTTCCCTGTACTCAAACAGCCAACAGGTGTGTGTTTGTGGGTATGTGTCATGGAGTATGACTACAAATGTGATATAATTCACTTTTTTTTCCTTTTTTTTTTTAAACCAGTTAGATGAAAGGGCTACTCACACAGTGGAAAATGTTTGTTAAACCTTGTCATCAGAAATTATCTTCTTTTATTAATCCAATCTGAAAGCAGCCTCTGCTTTTAGAGACATCAAAAAGCAAAGGCCATGCATTGATCGAGTAGGCTATTAAACCATTATTGTTACTCAAAAAAGATGTCAAAGAATATATCTGATTTTATATCAGTAGGTGGCTTACTCATTGACCACCTAATTGATCAAAGTAAACTCAAAGGGATAATTAACCCAACAATGAAAATTCACGCATTTTCTACTCACCACTACAAAACGCATTCAAAATAATAGAGAGACCTGTAACTTTTTTTTTTTTAAAGCCCAATGTACAACACTTCATTTAAAGGTCATGATACATCAACTACTGCAATCTACCAGGGTGCCCCTTGATCTCATTTATATCCTCATGTTTGCACAAAAATAATCATGTGATGAGCTGTGGCTGGATGTGGGTGGCTGAGCAGTTTTGTGGGGAAACCCTGCTGACAGTCAGTCCTGGTTCCTGTTCCGACTGCAGACGTTGCAGAGTCCCCACCGCGGTTATCTGTTAGTGTGGCACAGCGCTCACCAGTGCCTCTGCCAACAGGGAACTCTTTAACACACACCATCTCCACCAGGTCTGTATCTGGAGTCTGTGGCTGGTGTGCTGGGAGCGGGGTGGGTGGAATGCAGTGTTTGTTTTGGAGAGCTGGGCGTGGCTCTGTTTGGCCAGTGTGCTTAAACGCAATCAGCACACTGTCTTTTAAAAACGGGTGTCCACACACATGCACACTCACACGCACACACAGGCGCACACACATGCACACTCGCATGCACACAAACACACACAGGCGCACACACACGGAGAGCTCAGAGCACATAGTCTGCTGTGACAGCCAAGACACTGCAAACTGGGACGAGATGTTAGAATGTAAAAAACATCAAAGAGGAACAGGGACCTGCTCGCTCCTCTGGTGTTTGGAAAAAGCCTCCACTTTTGTACTTAGGCTGAATTCATTTTCAGCTGTTCCACTTTCACGTTTCTTGAACTCTAAATATTGTTTTAACTCGGTGACATCTGACTCTGAGGACCAGACACCCATCTAGAAATTGGTTCCTTTGTGATTTTTGTTTTTCACAGTTTGAGCTGTGTAGTCTGTGAGACTTCAGCCTCAGCTCTGTGAGATCATGTGCTCCATGAAACTGAAGTGGCTTTTCATTTCAAAGTTCACTGGAAAAAAAAAAAATCCTGAGCAGGAGAGGGTGGTGGAGAGGCTCATAAGAGCTGTGTGTGTGTGTGTGTGTGTGTGTACGTTTGTGTGTGTATTAGCGTGTGTGCATGTTCTATAGCAACCTTTTCTATGATCAGAGAGCATATATGCGACGCTGAATGTGTCACATTGTTGTGTTTTCAGTTGTATGGAAAGACGCAAAGGTAAAAATGGCATGTCTAAACTGAGACGAAGTAAATGGCAGATGTAGCTGGTTAAATGGGTAATCTATACATTGCAGGTTTGGTCTTTTGATCCCCAGCTCTTCGTCTCTGGTGTCCCTGAGCAAGACAAGTACAAGAGCTTTGCTTCAGATAAAGTCATTAGCTTGGAAAATGTGTTTCTGTGGTAACAGGTGACGTTTAATCATTGAAAGAAGTTGTAGCAGCTCTTATGAGATCTGTGAGAGGAGTTGGAGAGTTATTTGAATTGCACTGAATGTTGATATTGAATTAATAGCAGTGAAGATGAAAGTAGAGCGCACTGGTTAGCTGATAATTCGATCAGCTGACTGACAAAATCTAAATAATAATCGCTGCTATTTGGTAAGTTGATTCCATATCTTATATTCAAATCAAATGATCATTTACTGCCTGTTTTCTGTTCTGGTTTTTGCCCGTGTAAACTGAATATCTCTGGCATCTGGACATTTGACATTTGTGAATTTATTTATATTCATTCCTTGATCTACTATTTATAAAGTGTTCTCTGAAACCTTTTATTTATATTATTCTCTATGTATTTGAGCTGTTTAATCAATAATTATCAGATTTAATGTTAAATGTTAATTATATATACCTGCCATGACCCCACTGTCCTGCATTGTGACAGTTAAACTGGTGCAATGTCATTAACCACTGCGTGGGCCATCACCTTATCATGATGGAGGGTGTGAATGTCCTAATGATCTCAGGAGCTATGTTGTTGCAAGCAGCAGCCCCTGGCAAATTGGACTTGGGTGAAGGGTCAGACAAAAAATGGTCCTTAAAGACGCATATGGGAAGAAAAACATTAAAGGACCGTTAGTCCCTGCCTGGAGGGCTACAGGCCTGGCCCACCTTGGAGCCAGACCTGTAGCCAGGAGCATGGAGACCGGCCTGTGGAAGGGGTACGTCGGCAGAGATATGGGTCTGTCCTCAAGCAGGCCCACCACCTGCGGGATGAGCCATCTGGGTCTGGTTTGATGGGGATCACATGGCAGGCCATGGCTGCCCCCACGCCCCGCACCCAGATACGCGGAAGAAGACGAGACGAGACAATGTAATTATCGCATGACCTGCTGCCGGGCATCTATTCAGGCTCATTGATTAACTAGTGCAGGGAAAAGCATTTAGGCAAATTCTTTTTTTTCACTTGTGGCTAACGTTGAAATAACTATGATAAATGATAACTGTTAAAAAGACTAACCCAAAACAGCACTTCAAATTGATACCAGCATCGACTTGTTTAGAAACTCAGTTACTCTGGGGGACTAAAGCAGAAACTATTTCATATGACACCATCTCGCACCACATTCCTCCACGAAATACAACCCTGTCAAACACTCAGCTACTCTCTGATTGGTCTGTTATATAAACCCCTCCCAATCTTTAACATGAATGGCAGCTTGTGTGGAGCTGAGAATCTATTATCCGTTAGCCTGAACAGTAATTTGTACAAAACACCGGAATGTTTAGTGTCTCATTGTCCAGCTGGTTTTCAGCCCAACAAACGGCAGACTGTGAGGCCTTTTTTCCACTCTGCTCTCAGTCACAAGATGCTCTACCAACAGGCATCCTATGCTGAGTAATGCCATGTCTCCCTGCTGAGGATCTGCTGAGGATTGTAGTTAGCTAATGGGCGCTGATTTTATTTCAATGCACAATAAGTGTTGTGCAAAGCTGAGCTGGGGACTCAGGACGGTGTTGGTGTGACACAACAAATACACGGACGTGCTGTATACCAGTATTAATCGACAATGGCAATGTTTTACGTAGGTTATTACCGATTCGTGCTGTATAGGGGTCTGTTGATGCAATAGGTTTTGTTATCTGTTAGGCTAAGTACAGATATTTTTGCCATCAAAAGGTGAGGCTACAACAACAAATGGTGGCTGCTGTGTTCCTGCATTTGCTGCTGTCCTGTCATACTGACATCATTGATATCATTGACAACACTGCCCCACTGTCCATTCCTGAAGGTTCCTTGATCCTGGACAGAATGCCCAAATTTATTTCCACTATCTATGTGGCTAGAGAGCAGTGTTTGGTCCTCTGAGTTTGAGTTTGAGTCTCAGCGCCTCATTTTTGTCGTTTGTTCATGCAACCATCAGGATGTATGAAACTCAAAATTGAGTGAGAATTTGCAGGTCATCCCACAAACCCCAGACCAGCAGTGAAAATGTGGGGACTGTCACACAGACTCTTGTCTGGCACTGTCAATTGGCAGTGCCAGACTTCAAAGTAGTGAAACCCACCAAATATTACAAAATAACTTTTCCACTCCAGTTACTTGGCTGTGCTTATAAAACAGAGGATGGAGAACATAATTTTGTGAGCCTGTGCATTCATACTTTTAGCTTGATGATAGAGGTCAGCAATGAAAATCAAAAGCATTGAAAATTCAGTGTCCAGTTAATTTTGTGTGAATGAGACGTTTTAATTTCATGGTTAAGGCCGAAATCGCTAATTATCTGAGTAGTTCTCTATGCGGTTATGGAGATGTTGGGGACTGTAAGGAACTCCACAGTAGCTGAGGCACACAGACATCCACGACGTGTCTGTGTCACAGAATGTGAAACGAAGTGGATATTTGTTTAACATATTCTTTTAATGTGTGACTAATTTCACTTGGAGCATCGCTCATTCTTTTTTTTTTTATGCAGTTGTTTTACCATTATGATTCAAACACAGCGTTAGTGAGGACGCAGTCATATTTGTGCCTCTCAGCGGTTGAGGTACAGGGTGCAGCGGACCTCCGTGGACCTCTGCGCCTCCTGGAATGTGCGGTCAGCGAGATTCTGGCCTCATATCCATCCTCTGCTCCCCTTGACTGTCTGGCTCTGGTTGTTGGGTGAGGATCTGCCCTTGATGCCGCACTTGCCAGTTTCCACATTACGATCTGTGACACAAAATGACATTACATGCTATATAACTCAGTGTGTCCAGCTGCTGCGAAAAGTGGAATGGGACTCATGCTGTGTTTTATCTGCTTACAACGCATCTGACTTGCCTGTACATGCTGGCATGATGCCAGAAAGTATGGCTTCTCTGATTATTGCAGTCACCTTTTCCTCATGTGGTGTGAGCTTTCCTCGGGCTCCGCCAGTGGCTGCGACACTCTGCCAGTACACAGCTACTTGTGTTTTTAAGATGTTAATTTCAGATTATTTTTTTCTTTAGTTCAACTATTGCATGCAACTCCGAGCCTGCTGCATTAACTGTGACGTTGTGACACATTAACTGGTAACTTGTGTTTCTTACCAATTCCAGAGGACAAACTGGCATATCATTTGTTTGGTTTTTTTTTGGTTGTTTTCAAGCACAATTAGTCATTGTTATCTGGACTAATTTATAGGTGTGGGAATCTCTCTGTGATAGATGAGACGATTCAAAAACAATGCACTGTTAATACAGAGCGATTCGATACAGTGTAAATACGATTTGATTCCATTAACATTTGTCGATGTGGACGTTGATCATAAATTATGAGATAAAGAAACCAATCCTAAAAAAGTGACAGTATTTCCGAAATTTGTGAAAGACCACGTATCCCCAAGTATTTTTGCTGTATGGCACTGGCCATGAAATAAAAAGACAAGCAACAACAAAATCATGTCAAATGTATTTATAATTTAGACAGGGACCAAAAAAAGACTTGCTGAATGAACATCATTTTGTTGGATGGGATCAATATAAAAATTAGAAAATAAAATGTGTACATTTAAATAAACAGAAGTCTTGGCCATCAGTCTATTAAATATGGCAATAAATAAATCATGCACAGCCCCTCAAATAATGACAAATTTCTCCAAAAGTGGCAAAAATTAGTGCTGTTTACTTAGATTTTCTTGAACTATTTGCCAAATGGGTGCAATGAACCTGCTGTTAAGTTGGAAAACTAAACTTTTCTATCAATCCCATACTCAAAATGTCATAACGATGAATGACTTCTTCTGTCTAGTCTTTTGAACTCCAGAAGGAGGCAACAATAGTAACAGAGCATTTCAGCCTGAGCACAGTGATTCGAGCACTAGAGGCTGTATTGGCAGCAAGCTCCAGCTCGGTGTTACGGGACTTGAACTCACCACACTCGTCACTGTGTTCTCTCTCATTGCATAAAAGTCAAGATTTGTTGTGCTTGGTAAACTTCAGAGCTGCTCCACATAGCTTACAAAATGGCATGGCTTTTGTTGAGTTTTCCGTCCTTCTTGTAAAATCCCGAAACATTCCAAACTTTAGATTTTTGTTTTGCTGATGTGTTGAAAATCTATTGCGGTAACTCATTAGCTCCTCGGGTCAAGCTGGCTTTGTTTACAGCCATTATCGCTGTCAGTAATGCCAGTTACTGCGCATGTGCGACAAATCGTTTCGCGGACACCCGCCGGCTCTCGCGTTGCTTTAGAGGAGCAAACTGTGAAAGCCACGTCTACCGATTGCAAGGCTCGCTATACCCGATCCATGACTCTAAAATTGATTCATCTAAGGATTCATGGCTGATTTGTATCGACTGAGGAGGCTGCTGCCAACACAGCCGTATCGCTCACTTGTCAAACACAATGTGGTTGAATTGGTTAATTGTTCACAACCCTACTAAATTATTGTTTATAATCATTTATATAGTAATTTATGGGAGGAAACAAGTGCCTCACACTGGTCTGCTTAATTTCACATAAATGATGATGTGGAAAGGAAAAGTCTACAGAATTGGCACATGCATTGTTCATGCATCTGGAAATTTCTTGGATAAACATTTTTTAAATTTTGTGGGTTCACAAGCTTGAAATATTAAAGCTGGGCAGTCTTTTACACATGAGGCCACTTGACTGTATACAAAACTAAATGCTTGTTGCCTGCATTGTGAAGCTGCATCTAAGCCAATCAGTGAGCGTGATGGACTCTCAATCATCCTTGAGAACTGTCATGAGGTACTGTAGGGTGGACTTTCATTGTGCTAATGAACAATGGTAAACCTAATGACTCCTGTACTCCGGTGTAGACCTGACTTCAAGCCTGATTTTTTTTTTTTACTGGCACTTTCATTTACTCTTGCAATTGACAGAAAAACAAATCATTCTTTAAGTCTGGACATGCTGTCATTCTGTTGAGAAGTTTAGAGGAAAACATTTTACTGTCTAACTGGTCACTTAAATACTAGTAAAAAAGGAAAATGATATCGGTAAAAGACAATCTTATTGGACAACAGACAACCTTGTGAGACTCTTGTTAGGATAAAGAAACTAGCAAACTGTGTAGTAAAGGTGGCCAAAATCACATTAGATGAAAGCTGTTGAGTGTATAATCACTGCTTTGGTACCTGTTCAATCCACAAAGACACCAACTTCCGCACATCCTCAGAAATTTACAGAATAAAAAAACAGTTGGTTGCATGACAATCATAAACGAGGGAAATTGCTTTGTTGACTGATGCGGTGATTCGCTGATTGGTAAATCCCCATGCACCATATTGACCACATAGAAGCCAATGCTTTCTTCTGGCTGAAAACCTAAAATATTTGAACTTATCCAGTCTGTCCTAAACAATATAAAACGACAGCGATACAGTATACCTGCTTATGTACACCGATCAGCCATAACAGTATGACTACTGATAGGTGAAATGAATAACACTGACTATCTGGTCATCATGGCACCCGTCAGGAGGCGAGATATATTAGCAACACCCTCAAAGTTGTTGTGTTAGAAGTGGGAAAATGGGTAAGCATAAGGATTTGAGCAACTTTTGCAAGGGCTACATTTTGATGGCTAGATGACTGGATCAGAACTACAACTCTTGTGGGGCCTTTCACAGTCGTCAGTGGTCACTACCTATCAAAAGTGTTCCAAGGAAAGATACATGCGAATGGGCGGCAGGGTCATGGGTGACCAAGGCTGAGTGATGATCATGAGCACTGAAGGCTGGTCCGTGTGGTCCAATCCAACAGACAAGCTGCAAGTAGCTCAGATTGCTGATAAAGTTAACACTGGTTCTAATAGAAAGAACACACAGTTCATGGCAGTTTGTTGTGTATGGATCTGCATAGCCACAGACCAGTCAGGGTGCCCAGGCTGACTCTTGTCCACTGCTGAAAGCCCCAACAATGGGCATGCGAGCATCAGAACTGGACTGTGGAGCAATGGAAGAAGAAACCCCTGAAGGGTACGGCTTCACATTTGACACAAATGTCATCTCAAGCTCAGGATGAATTGACTAAATGTTGGTGGTCAAAGGTCAAGGTCACTGTGACCTAGTTTTAGAGCAATAATGAATTTGTCACAGACACACCAACATCTTCACAACTCCCACTTGTGACTGAGACACAGGTGCAAAACCCAAATATATACCTTGATTTATGTATTTGAATCGTATAGAATTTTTTCCCCCATCAATTTGGCCTACATCATTTTGATATAAAACAAACCCCTAAACTAAACGAGAAGCATATTTTTTAATCATATGTAAAGAAACCAAGTAAAAATGATAATTCCAACCAAAGTGTTATTCATATGGTACACAACTGGTTATTGTGCATTTGAAATGCATTGGGTCTATTTTTTTTCATTTTTGTTTGACTGGCAAATATGCATCTCATTTAATCTGAGTTTGTTTTATGTTAATCTAAATTCATCAAAATCATGGAGCCCGAGTTTGTCCCATGTATGAAATTGTTTTTTTCTTGGCTGTCTCTCATGACTGTCTTTCTTTCTTGACTCTTTGTATCATTAGCTAAACTCTGCAAAATGGCATGAAGTGCCAATCAGCGGAAAAAGACAGATATTTTTAGAGGGCTCAGACTATGAGGACACAGTTTCAGATCTGCTCTTGTTTGATTTTTTGGTTCACCATTTTGTGGTTAGTGTAGTCACTCCTATGAATCATCCCTAAATCTGTTAACTACGATGTTTGGTGTACGTCCATTGATACTGGTGATAATGACTGATAAACAGACCAATGGTCTCGCAATAAAGATTACTGGCTTTACACATATATCTTTGCATGCCACACAGGTTCCTGGGTTTTTCATAGCATTTGGTGATGGCTACTGATTCCAGACTTCAGGCAGTCATTGACTGCCAAAGATTTTCATCCGAGTATTAAAAAAAATCCTTATATTGATAATTATGTTAGTTTATCCAATTACATTTGAGCCTTTGAAAATGGAGGAGCTATGTATAAAAAATGGTTGTAATTCGTTAACAGATGCAAAACTGCCAAAATTATGTTAACATCCAAATACTTATGGGCTGTATATGTCTTCATATGTTTCTGCTTTTCTAAGGTTGATGTGAAGCTTTAACACATTTCTGCTGACTCTTGAGTTGTTGACACTGCAGCGTATTGCAACAGCTGGTCTCAGATTTCAAAATCATTTCGATGCGTGACCACTGGTCACAGGCACGCACCAACAACAAGCCACAGACAGCATTTACGACATCATGTGATCTGCAGTAGCTTTTTGTTAAATGGATGCAGGCGGCTGATGGAACATTTGTACCAGTCAAGTTTTGTGAGTAGGTGAGGTTTTTGTGTGGTTGGTTCTGCATTAACATTTGTGGCCTGCAGGCTGTTTGCTGTGGCGGTGGTGGAGGTGATGACATTGTGGAGGCTCTATGCTGAAGAGTCCACGACCTGTTCTGTCACTTTGTGTATGCACAGTGAGTTGTTTTTAATAAATGATAAATTACAAGAGAGGGACTGAAAGTTAGACTGATGACTGGTCGTGAATCAAGCAGAGGTGGGAAAAATGAAAGCTAATTCCCATCCTTCTCCTAAGATGAGCAGCAGATTAATTAACAAATGAGATACAGCCTAAATTGAGATTATACACTTATATTTATTAAAGTGCTGCATTTCGTTGTTGACATTCACTTTATGTAAATTTCAGTATTTCAAATGTGCTGATTTAAAACGAATAAGCGTGTGCATTTATAACACCAGAGCTAATTGAAACAGCAGTGTGTCATGGAGAGTGACCCTTAATCACATCCAAATCTGGTTCTTCTGATCAACGCTTCTCCTGGTGGCGCTTAATACATGTTGTCATGTGACGAGCTGCATGCCTACGTGCAGCTTTTGCTGTTGCCGTTCATCTGACATGAGACGTAAAAGGACGGACATCTGGAAAAAATGGAAATGTTAATGTTAATTTTTTTCAGTGAATATATGCGTGTGTACAAACACCCTTTTTGCCCCTCATACACTTACATGACACCTAGTGTGTTTCCATTCGGTTCTTTTTATAGACATTTTAAATTTCAATATTGAGACTGAAAGTAAATGAAATTTTATATTTTGCAAATTTGGCGTATGAAGTTTTCCCCCGAAATGCAGCATAGTCAAATTGTGATGCATGTAATGCAACATGACTAAAGATTCTGCTCCATTGATGACATGAACGATCGTGGTAACAAATATGTGTGGATCAGCGAGGAGCCCCGAATGTTTCTCAAATGGATAGATGACAGCAAACATAAGCCATCAGTTTATCCACTTGGTTTCTGCCGCCAAGAGTTTTTCCCTCTTGTTTCTGGCTCTTCCTGTGCAATAGTTTAACCCAAATGGAGAGTCAAGTCAGTTTTATCAGCTTTTGATCCCGCGAAGCCCAAAGATGGAAACTTTCGTGACCCCGAGTCATCTGATATCTATAATGTGTTGCATGATGAACTCCCCGATGTCATCAGAAAGGGGTGGAGCATGTAAGACATGTTGTCTCTTACGTGTTGCCTTGTCAGGATGTTTGTAGCCGTGTCTTGTCACGTTTTTAACTTCCATCTACGTTATTTACCTCACGAAGAAAATTCTGTCGCGTCCCTGTTGGTGTGCCCTCCTTATCAACGAGCTGCAGACAGCTGCTGTTATCTCACGTGTTGGAGACTCTCCATGTCTTACTGGCATTCGCGAGGCTTTCTGCCTCATGCACAACTCAGACATGCTTCCGTTAATCTTCTTCATGGTGCTCTCAAAGGAGCAAATGTTTATTTCTCTGTGATTGTTATCTCACTTCGGGCACGTTCTCAAAGAAACAGCATAGCTGTCTTAGTCTCGTTTTTTTTTTTCTTTTGGGGGGGGTTGTAAGTTTCAGACTTACATTTCAACCAAAAAGCCTTAAGTGCCATTAAGTGTTCTTGCTCCACCCATTTTATATGATGTAACATTAGCCGGCTCCGGTTGAACGATGTTGACAACTAAAAATAACTGGAACCCATTGGAGCTCATGCCCCTAACTGTAATGTTTGAAGTTTACTAAACTGTTCATTCCAAATCTCATTGGAGAAGCAGAACAAGCAGAGCAATATACACCAGCGGGAGGTCCTTAATAAACTGCCTGCATTTTTGCTGACCTTCTCAAACACAACTGGAATGTTAGCTTCTTACTTAGCGAGACAAAGGAACAAAATGCAGTCACACCAGATCTCGCCTGCTGAAATTTTTTCACATACTAAGTGAAAATGTGGGGAAAAAAGTTATTTGTCAGAATTAATTGTTTAGCTTGACTCTGGGTGTCCTTCAACCTACTGCAGCCAATCAGCTTCCCTCAGTCAGTATATTCTTAAAAGGAGGCCAAACCCACCTACTTTCTCAAACAGGCCTGGCAGAATTATCGTTAATGCAGTCCAGGTTGTGATTAAGATTGCCAGCACAGTTTTTAATAGGCCGGACCTGGTCTTAATGAAAAATGCAGTTTCATTTGCTTTGCACAAAAACCGGTGTTATGCCGGAAAATACTGGACCTGACGCTACGATCACCTGGCCAATATCCAAGTGAAGTTGCTTTGCCCTCGCAGCCCCGTGGAGCTCGTTAGCTGTCTGAGCCACTTGGAGGGTCTCGACTGCACAGATGCTGTCACACTTCAAAGGACTTCCTCTTCAAAGAGCACACAGGTCAGAGTGGGAATAGGAGGAGGAACATGAATATATGCAAGAAGTCATGATAAATAGTTAAAAAAAAACTTTGTTCTATAGGGATCCCCTATCGAACAGAATCATCTTTTGTAACTTGGATATCGTTTGATCTATTGCTCAAATCTTATGAACAAGTCTGCATCACATACGATGTGTCGTGCAATGATGGATGGATGGACAAGTGATTGTATATTCATGGAGAAGAATCAGCTGCTATAACAGCCTCCATTTTTGTGGTTTTCGGCATTCCACCAGATTTTAGAGTCCGACGTCATAGGTTTGCTGCCATGCAGCCACACTAGCATTAGCGAGGTCCCTCACAGATGTCGGACGATAAGGCGCGGCCTGCTGGTGGCGTCCCAGCTCATCCCAAAGGGGAGAGGTGAGGGCTCTCTGCAAGGCAGACAAGTCTGTGTACTCCGAACTGGAAAAAAACATTTATGTGTTTTTGTGGTGTTGTGTTTGGGGATATTGTATGTAGGAACAGAGATGTCTAAAGTTTCATTGCATGCTGCAGTATGAAAGCCACAGTGATATGGCAGTCAGAGTCTTAATATACGTGCATTATCATCTATTTAACATCTGCTGTGAAAAAGACTATAGATGTTTAGCGACATAGTGCAGCATTTCCTCTTTTCTTTTATGTACAACACTTTGTTGCAGCTGCGGTTGTTTTAAAGTGCTATATAAATAAAGCTGAGTTGAGCATTGATATCTAGGCTCTGCTGGTGCTCAGCTGTTTTCAGGCTCATTGCATATCATCCTGTCAGTTCCTAATGTTGAAAATGCCAACAAACTCTCACATTGTGTCCGTGTGAAGTCCAGCATACTCATCGTGAGACCCTCTCCAGAAACCGAAATCCCCCATTCTCTAAGAGTTTTAGGTTTAGATAAAGTGGTTAAATCTACTGTAAAGTTTTGTGTTTGTTGCTGCAGAGTTGAGCAGCATTTACAGTAAACAGGGATGACGTCATACCTGAAAATGCCAGGGACCTGCAGATATTAAAAACAAACACCCAAACTAGAGACTGTTTGTGTTGGAGATGGTGTTTCAGTCCAATTTTATCCACATTTTTACACCATCATAGTGTTTTATTTTTCATTATTGTTCTGTCTGACATGATGTTCTTGTTAGTTTTGGAGGGGAAATAGTTTTTTTTTCTGAAATCAGTTGGCGGTGATTGATGCATCAGTTCCATATCATTTTCCGTCGACACCGTTGAAATGCGCAGCGGTAAGCTGTTATCACATGACGCAAGTATGGTAGTTTCATCATGTGAAAAAGCATGTGATCAATGATCACTGCCAAACCCTGAAATTGAAATGTAACTAAACCACAGCTGCAGCAACTGAGCTGCCATGGGTTACAACTCTCTTCATGGATGAAGACCCCAGGATTCGACTGAAACTCCCGAGACCAGTGCACCTTGATATCTTGTCAAGAATGATAGTTTTAGGAAAAATTAAAAGAATAATTAATTCTTGCATTATATCCAAATGGACAGCATTGCTTCATAATGTCATCAAATCACAATTATTAAAGGGATAGTACTCTAAAACGTGAAGCTTTGCTGGATTTTTGATGTTTGTAGCCCATTTCCCTTCATCTGCTTTAACAATGGAGGCTTTTAATCTGACTGAGCCTCATACAAAGTTGTACTTGGGGACAGACCAGCACCACCGGTGTCTGAAGTGTCCCCCCAATAAACAGGCTGCTCCAGGGCGCGTTGACTGTATGTGGGTTATGATCAGTGCGCAGTGTTTAGCAGAGCTTCATGCTGTAAACAGGATTATGAACTTCTGGACTGCCGCCAAATGTTGCTGCTTTGTTTGGTTCAGATATGTCCCCTCCCTTGTGTTGTTCTTTGGTCTAAAAAGGAAATGAAAGACAAAAAGGACATTTGATCTGTCTCTTGTGTCCTTCAGAGTTCATCATCAGCGTCTCTCCCTGTCTTCACCCTGTCCACTCCATTTGATGGAGGGAATCCCTGCCAATATCTTTTAACCACCTCATTTATAAATCATTCATTCATTCATTCATTCATTCATTCATTCATTCTTTCATTCATATGGTGATTTCTGCGATTTGTCCATTAACTGAGTGATCCTTTTATCCGTATAATTCCAATAGATATAGCAAAATGTCCACTGCAGTTCTGCCAAGCCGAAGCTGACTCATTCAGATCTTTTCTTATGTCAACCCCCCCCCACCCCCTCCAAAAGAAAATTGCTACCTATGTTTCATAGAAGACTAAGAAAACCACTAGTGAAAAGAAAGCTACAAGCTTTTCTGTATATTTACCAATACATTAATTAATCAGTTGTGTCAGGCTCACTTTTTATTATGTCAAGTTTTAAATCTCAACATCTTATGAAGTTGAGTGCCTATGACATGTTCATTTTCAGCATCCTCGGAACTGAGGCAGCCAATTCTCATGATTTCAGGAAAGCCCAGAACATTTTTCCTGAACGACTACTTTTATTGATCCATTTGTCAGAGATAACAAAGTCTGACAGATGTTTCTGGAGAAATATAAACACAGGTATGGTTGGGTTAAATTGAAGGCACTGTGTGGAATGGTCTTGTAAACAAACAAATTTTCCTGTTGGCACACCAAGGCACACCCAAGAAAACGCGCTTAGGTGTTGCACATGCAAAGCAGCGCGAGTCGACGGCATGGAAGCATCAAGGTAGCAGAATACAATAGAATAGAAATCACATCCAGACTTGATTCTGATGTTTGTGGATATGAGTAGAAAAACTTTGTATCACTAACCCGAATGGCTACATGAATGGGGAAAGCAATTTGGTAGGGGTGGGACGATATGTTTTGGTCACAATTCGGTTGTATCACGATTCTAAGGTGCCGATTCGACTTGTGTCACGATTCTCGATAATTGCGATTCGATAGAGTCAATAATTACAATTTTCTTTTCCTTCTAGAAAACAAAAAAAGCTGAACAATACAATTCTATAGATGATAAACCATGAATGACATTTCCATAAACAATGCACATCGGTCTGTGTCAGTCAGTCCAGCAGACACAAAGACGTACATAACATACAGCATTTTTTAAAGTTTACAATAATAATAATGTCATGAATTGAGATGTCCTCAAGTAAAGTGCTACCTCTCAGTGCTCTCTGAGGTAGTGCTGTATGATAAAAAATAAAACACTTGGCCAAAATAGAACCTCTAAAATAAAAAAACAGCTCAAAATGAGCCTTGAAATTAAAGTTTTACAAAATCGTAAGAATTAAACATGTTCATCATTTACGATCGTAAATCGGACCCTGTAGTGTGTGGGGGACACCGAGGGAAACAGAGCCTGGACTGTGGATCGTCATGGGA
>CAAKHG010050408.1:0-15573 GCA_901007715.1 Dactylopterus volitans
GGGGGGGGGGGGGGGGGGGGGGGGGGCGCTGCCCTGCCTCCCTTTTTGTTTTGTTTTTGTTTTTAAGATTGCACAAAATTTAGTGGAGAGGACACACAATGCTTATTTTCTTCAACTATTTCTATCGGTTTGTCTGCAAAAAGACGGGATAGGATTTGATCAATACTGCTATGTGTGTGTAGATTCTCAGTCCTCCAGGTCATGGTGGTCCTAAGAGCTTTGGTAGAAGGCAACTGGTCTTCGTTTGGTTGTTGAAGATATCTCACCTCTTACCCAAAAGGCCTCTGCAGCTCTGACTGGCTGATGCGGTGTCCCAGGTATTTGACCTACTGTGGGTTCACTGATACCTGTTGTCAGCGACCCACACGGGCCTTCATGAGTCATTTGGGTCCCATGAGTCAAGGTGGGTGGTGTCGAGTAAGGCTGCTTTCTAGCTAAGCTGATGGGATCGACACGCTTGCATGCATCCTTTTCTTATGCTCAGTTGGTTGATTGCCAGTCTTTTGTGAAGCCATCTGTCGCACAGTAAAACTTGAGGCTTCTTATTTTGTCTGTCATTTTTTAATTCTCATCGGTCCCAGCTTGATTGAGGTGGCTACAAAGTTTAATCAAGGAAGAAATGCCATCAATTGCATATTATGTTATAATGTGTTGACGTGATTGCATTTTCCCGCCATCCAGAGGAGCATATTATTGCATTATTCCACATTATTCTGATTTCTAGCAGGTATCACTTCATTGCTTGTTACAGGGAGAAAAGAAGACTGACAGCAGATGAGATACTTATTAAGACATAGACAAAGGACACCAATTCTGAGACAAGATAAAACAGGCTCTGACAGGCCCAAATTTCACCTCATAATGTTAATGTGGAACATTTTGTCGCTTAAGACGATTTCATCTCAGAAATTAACTGAGCTCTTCTTTCAGGCATCGTTAATGATCAGGTTATTGATATAGGATTACTAGGAATAAAGTATACCCATGAAAGTTGTGCTGAGGCTGCAGACAGGTGAGGAGGTTCACTCTCAGAGAGCTCCATGGAAAAAATATCCTTTTTTGTTGGGGATTTGAGAGCCCCCCCATGCAAACTTTTGTCATGACCTCCAATATTGTCTGCTTTCCCTCAATAAAAAGACAAATATGGTACATCGCTGCGGGCCGTGTTCAGGCATGAAAGATGATGGATGGCTGCGTTGCAGGGCCACTGGTGTGTAACTGCATCAGAAAATACTTTAGAAAACCTGAGAGGGATTACCACCCTGCAAAAGCAAACTTTCTTGTACTTTTTGGTAAAACACACTGACATTGGAGGTCAGAAACAAGAAATTATTAAATTATTACTGTCAATTTCCCAGAAGCATTTATGGTCAACATATTATTGTTTTCCTATATGCAGCAAACATCTACCATCAAACAGACAGACGACACTGACTCAAGTTATCAGCAGACGAGCGTGTGTCGTATCATCAAGGTGGGGAAAAACAGATTATATGAAACGATGTTACACATTTTAAATGGAAAATATGAGTAACTGTATTCCATTATGGCTACAGTTTAAATTCTCGTATTGTGAATACAGTTACTTTCTTAAAAACGGATTACTTTACCGCACTAAAGCAGGTTGCACAGTGCGGATGCAGGTGGCAGGTGGTGAAAATGCCTTTTTGGCATGGAAATTTAGAGAAAGGCCATGAGGAAGGTCGCAACATCACAGTGCAGTGCAGGTTTGCTTGCCATCAGGGGAGCTGCTTTCAGCATCCAAAGACTCCACGTCTCATTTGCAGAAGTATCTTGAGGTAAATCAGCTAATTAATGGTAGCTGGCCGGTCGGGTGATGTGCCGTAAATTATCACTGAGGCAACTTTTGTGCTGTTGATCCAACTCCGCCGGTCGAAAGTGCTCTCGGGCGGCGTGGAAAGGAGGGTTAACAACGTTCAGCGGCTCCTTGTTGGCTACTTCTGCTGAAGCCAGCTTCATTTCAGTGGTAGTGCTGTCAGGCATGTTGAGGACATTCTCAGTGTGCCGTCTCTGGCAAACTAAACAAACGAATCGCTTCAGTATCACCTTTTTAAATGTATTATGGAATGTTATTATGGTGTTTATGTAATGAGCGTGGCATAATGTCAGCCTCACGCTATATTTAATTAAATAAGTCAAAAAATAGTTGGGCTGTAGTTTGGACATGTAGAGAAGAGGTAGCGGCTCTATTGCAATGTATTATTTTCATGGTTTTTTTCATGTTTTTTTGTTTTTTTTTAACGCTTAACACTGCTTGTCATATCAGTTGCTTAAAATTGATTTTTAAAACTTGGAGTGAATTGAAATGTCAACAGTATTTGTGTTTTTTCGTAGTTCTAATGAATACATGGGCAAAATAGGGCCTGAAGGCCACAGCCTGTTTGTAGACGACTCAGATGTGACCCCTTACATTCTCAAAGAACCCTCTGCCCCTTGCTGGGTCAAGAGATCATTGCTGTGTTTTGGGAATACAACATCAAGAGATATTTTCTGACCAAGCATGCTAACTATGAAACTCGTCAGTGTGGGAAAGAGAAGAGAAATACCTGATGCCGTTGAGAAGGTCTGTCTTGTCACACAGTCACTTGACAATCGCAAGCACTTGATGAGTTGTCTGCTGGATTGTAATAAAGAGCAGCTGAGCTCACGCAGGCTATTTCTCTATCATGCGGGATGAGGGCTGGATGTCAAAGACACCACCTGGCAACTCATTTTCATTTAAGCGCTGATTTGAAATGAGGGAATTATCTGTAGGTTGGTGTTGCACTTTCAGTAAGTGGATTGTTCTATGTCAGGAATAGTTTCATTGTAACCTCCGGCCTTCTGGGCTGTCTAATAATTGATTGTAAAGCAATCTGCTATGTCTACCAAATGCATGTAGTTTAATGTTAATCAGTACTTTGTTTCAGTTCACTTGTGAAGTGTGTAGCTTCCTTTGGAGACATCAGCATGGCCCTGTTGGGGAGAGAAACGTTGCCCACCACCGTCCTTGACGCATGTCTCAAAGAAAGGCAATTTCTGTGTGTTGTTGCCATGACATTTGATACAGACAGGGGATGAATCAAAGTGATCATCTGACCTTTCATCAAGTGCCCTCATACAGCTGACATTTTGGGTTTTGAGTCAAATAGCTAGATAACTATGGGATGGATTGTGGTGAAGGTTGCTTTAAATTCAAAGTCCCGAGAGGATAAAGTTTAATAACTTGGCTGACTTTTTATCTGGAGCCATCATTAGTTTCAAAAGTCATTACTTTACCTGTAGGCCTATTTTGTTAGCAGTGCTAATTAGAAACCATTGAGATATACAGTACACACAAAGTACGAGACAGCGTGAGAGCTCCTCAAAACTGAAGCCGATAGATCCTGATCTCCCGCTGGCTGGCTGCGGTATCGGCGATCAGCGCCACCTGCCCTGTTTTAGTGGCTAGCACAATGGGACAGAAGTAAAATAACAAAGTGCTCTTCAAATTTTGCTTATTTCCCAGACATGGTTTCTGGTGTTCGGTCATGTGTTTGTCTTTTTCAGAGAAGTTTGGTTTTTATTAGAAAAGGTAGGCGTTTCTAATGCTTTCTAATTTACAAATAAGATAGAATTTCTGACAAGAAAACGACACCGCGTCATTCAGCTGATCTGCTTGCTTTCCATGTGGCCGTCACAGACAGAAACGGAACAGAAACAGTACAGAAAATGCCAAAAGGAACATTGTCAGCCTTGGTAAAAGCACATTTCTGCAGGTTGTTTTACTGTAATTTTGAAAGCATTTTCATATCACGCACATGTTGATGCTCCCCCATTGTTTACACAATTCAAACTGATGGAATGATTCCCCACAGTGAAGGCGGTTATTTGTTGAAAAAAATTGAATACTTTTCTAGTAATGCATGCCGTACCTTTTTTCCATGAAACCTATTGTTTGTCTTCAAGCAGCATTTGCTGTAATAGCAATAGCTCCTATCGTGACAACAAAAAGACTGATGATAATAACCTTCCAAACGGTCATATTCCTTGAGCCTACAGCAGGTGTATATTCCTACCTTATCGTGCAATGATTGGCCCTTCTGGAGATTATATTTACTCTGTGCTGCCGTAAGCACCTTTCCTGACAGATTATATGAATTAAGGCCTTATTATGGGCTCTGGCCAGGAGCTGCATGTACCGGTGATTTGTAATAAGGGCAGTGATGAGGTGAGTCAGCAGTGACTGGCCTGATTATAGCAGCTGGACCTCAGGAGGAAAACTGTTGGCTCATCCTCAGTAAACAGAGACAGCAAGATGGGAAGGACACTCCATTAGCTGCTCTGACCCACATGGAGGCAATACTTTCAGTTCAGGCGGGCAAGAGCCAAAAAAATAATGAGTAAAATAATGCAAGGCAGAAAAAAACACAACAGTCCGTGCAATTGTGCAAATGAGTAAAAACACAAGAGAGCCAGTTTTGGTCATAGGAATTCATCTTTTTTTTTTATATATATATATTCTTTTGTAGCAAAATGTTTTCACACAGAAACAGTTGTTTTTCTTGTTTTTCTTGTCCTAGAACCTCAGGTGAGAATCATGACGATGTCAAGTCACATACACACTTACATTGTATTCTTAGTTTGCGACGTGAAAAGGGATTTTCAAGATGCCATAAGTAGAGGTAGCAGGTTGAAGAGTCGATTCCACCAAATGACCAAAAACTACTTTTGGATGCGCAGGTGGTTTCGAGCTGTTGGTTGTATTTTCCTGCATTTTGAGATGCTCATCTTTGAGACTTGTGCCCAGGTGTCCAGGCTGAAACACTGGAGAAAAATACTGACCAAAATTCTGACAAATCTGGGAAACGAAACCAGGACAATCTACGTAGAGCAGAATAGGTCAAAACCTGTTTGTTTTTTTTTTCCCCCCGACAATTTGGTGGATCGATCCTTTAAGCAGCCCTCCACATGTTTTGTGCAGCTTCATGCAAAATCCCGTTTTACCGAGCCAACTAATAATTACCAGGTTGGTACACCACAGTAAAGCACCTTCTCACTGTTTGCTTCACATGAAAATAAAAGTACTACTGCACAACCCCCACCCCTTTACATTCTCTCCCAGTTATTGTACAAAAAAATGCCAATATACAGAACGCTACACCTAGGGGGAAAAAGAATTTAAAAAAATAATAATAATAAATGATCACCCCACATTTTGAAATGCAGCAAAGACCCACAGGATACTGAGAAAGGCAGCAAATGTGCAGGGATGTCTCAGTTAGGCAGTAACCTGAACAGCCACTAATTCAATGTATCTTACTGCAATGTACAGCTCTGTATGAGACAGAATTAAAGGTAGATGGCCCCTCAGATGAACCGGATCAAATAATACATAAAGCAACAGAGGTTCTGTATCATGCAATCTGCTGAAAGATTTCCAGAGAGTTTGGGCCCTTGATCAGTTTACCTCTTCAGTGCTTCTTCTGAAGCAGGATCATGACTTATTCTCATTTCACCGTTGAACCCGGACAAGCAAGTCCTCTTGTTTGTGCTGTCTAAAGAGAATTCCATATATCCAGCTGCGGAACTTAGTTGAATGGATTGGAAACACTATTAATGTAATATCTGATGAGAGCTTTTGAGGCTATATCCTCGGGCAAACAATCTGCTTACAGCATTGGCCATTTAGCCTCCAGGGACTGCTGTCACCAGCATTAACCATTGAGGAGAATATCAAACAACTCAAGAAGACATTTTGTCACAAAGGGATTTCATAATGAGCTGGATACATAGTGAATTTGACTGTTGGATGAATGAAAGTAAGTACCTTTGTGTTTTGAGCTGTTTGTGATCTTGTGCATTTGAGCTGTTTGTATTTCTATTCACTTTCATATAGAAATAACCTCATATGAAACATAGCCTGAGGTAGAAATACAAGACTGGCTTGTTATGGTTCTGTGTTCGGCTGCTGTTTAGACAGGACAGCAGGGTGCATACTGTAATCTGAAAATGTGCCAAGTTGTCAATTTGTGATTGACAGAAATAGGAACGTGACAGCAATGTGAACTGGCTCTGCGATCGGGGCTAGCATGTCTGCACATCCGTCTGATGATGAATCACCACAAATAATAAATAGTAAAAATAATAGAAAATTCAGATGAAAATAAAAATGACTTTGTTTTAATTTTTTTTTTTTTTTCTTCTTTTTGTTCTTCTGGCCCTTCCTTCTGCTGTTGCTGTAGTCCCATTTCACACCATTGGTCCAAGACATTGTGATGCACATCCTCTTCACCAGAGTCGAGGCAAATCTTCTTGGCATTCAGTTCTTTTGATAAAGACTTAGAAAATCCACTTTGAATTTCTCATCTTGCTCTCCCTCCTTTTTCTCTGAGATTCTCTCACGTGCCATGTGTATTTGCAGTTATTCCACACAGGCCATTTTTGCACAATCTGAGACTATGTTGTTTTGAAGTGTGAACAGTTTTTCAAACAGTTTGTCAGAGGGTTGAGATCATAGCCAGGAATCTCTTCATTTGAGCGTCTTTTCTCATATAATTATGTAGACAGTATTCACATGGTAAAACTTCATGCAATACCTAAAGGCTGATTCCTTCTGGAACATCCCTCCCTTTACAGTCATGGTCCTTCACTTCCTGATGTAGATTCATTGTTTGGCCATGGACCGATCACTTAGTCCTCAAACTGTGCTTTCCATCACCCACTCAGAGCTCTCAAAAGTAGGTTTTTCATCCTCACTGTCATCATACTGCAGTAGCATTCCGTTCACAGACAGACTGCGCTTAGTCCAGATGTTACTGATCCTTCGAGGACAGCTGCTGCGGCACTGTGTGGCCCCCACATGACCCATGTCAAAGGAATGGCTCCTCTTGGGCTTAATCTCCTGGGGCAGCCCAAGGAGACGTCCCAGCATGGTGGTGGACTCGGCTCTTCCAAGCAGAGGTTCTTTGTCAGATGGAGGTGCCTTAGCCACAGCCATCATGGCATTGGAAGAGGTGGAGGGACCAGAGGTCCCTTGGTGGTCCCTCCCTACCCCTCGCAGCTCCACTGAGGTGAAGGCCCCTAAAAGGTGGTCCAGGTTTGGCCTTGCTTTCGCACTGTGCCCATGCCTCCTGAACTTGGTGCTGGGCAAGGTGCTGCATTCCATGCCCTGCATGCTGTAGTGATCACCAGCCCTTCTTCCTGTTTGGCTGTCTAATGAGTTAGATGAGGATGAAGATGACGAGAGGCTGCTCTGGAGCGATCCACATTTGAATTCTACCATTTCCTCACGCATGACTACCACCGTGGACTTGACCTGTGGCGGGGCCCCGTTGAACCTGTTCAAACCCCCATTGGTCTGTGAGTATGTATTACTCACGGTGGGTAATTTGTGAGTCTGGATGCCACTGGTCACTTTATAGCGCACCATCAGGATGATGATAAACACCAGCAGCGTGGCCACAATGATGCCACCGATGACCAGGATCATGGTGCCGCCCAGGAAACCGCTGTGAAGAGACTGGCACTGGGGGTAGTCCTCGCTGGTGACAAACTGGACACAGCCCACGATGTTGGTGGCGGTGAGAGTGGTGGCAGTGTCATCCCAGATGGCCAATACGCACAGGTCATACTGCATCCCGGGGACAAGATTTGTGACAACGAAGGCTCGGTTGGTCATGGGAATCATCCTGGAAACAGACACAGAAATGGAGCAGCAGCATTTAAAATACCGAGCTTTGCTATTGGAGTTCAATACAAGGGTCGAGAACTTTTGCATTAAAAGAAACACAAGCTTATTGGGCAGATCAGAGAAATAGCCAAAATGAAGCATGGTAAGTAGCCATTTATATGCACAAACTAATTGAGAAAGATTACTTCATTGGGAAAAGTGTATTCCATTTGATATGCATGACACAATAGTAATGAGATAAGTATTCAAAGGGCACTTTTGGATATTGTTTCGGCTCAGTGTAATTTCTTGTACATTCCATTTAACATGCATTTGGTTCATATACACTGTTATTCCAGATGCTTAAATATGAGTGATTAATTAAGCCTCACTGCTTCTAACTGAAATTGAGCGCTACAGGACATTAATTCTCCAAGATGAATTGCCAATCGATAAAATGTGTAAGGTACCACTGTTTGCTTTTATCCATCAAATCAATCTGTCTAGAATATGGATTGTGCTGAGTAATGCCATTAGTAAACACTGAGGTTGTTACATGATGTGATTTGAATGTCCTAGAAAATATTTAAGTGTCAAACACTTTTGCTCTGATTTATCATTATGTCATTTATGTTGCAAAGTCCAAAATTCTTCATTGAATTTTTCTACTTGTGAGGGTTCAGTGCCTTGCTCAAGGACACTTCAGCTGTGTTGAGGGAGGGGAAAGCAATGGGCACTCCATTGTATACCTCCACAACATGCGGGTATACAACAATTTTTCTTGCAGTGAAATTTCTTGTTTAGCTTTTGCCATTTCACTTTGAAAGCATACAGGTTAATCATCTCCCCCCAAAATAATATTATTTATAGAATGTGTGTGCCTCATACATACACATATTTTTTTAAAGCAAGTCAAGCCTGATGTGAATTGGAAATGAATAATAAGGCGAGACAGGACGTAATGAAAAATTAAACAGCCAGTTTCACAGAGCTTTCATTTCTTAATATCATTATATATATTTTTTTATTAGGCTTTTATTGCCATTACATGATAATATTATTCATTATTTTGTTAATGGTGGGTGCTATGTAAATCTGCAGCTGTGCATACTAATAATGCATATGGATGGCCGCTCTGGGTCGGACCACATTTGACTCTCAGATGAGAACAAGAATTTAGGGTTCCTTATGATTTTGTGTTTCAAGATATAGTTGGCTCATGCCACTTTTGACCTCTGCTTGAGCTGTGAGAGGAAGTGGGTGGGCGTGATCTCAGAGGACCAGACATACAATTATAGTGGGTCTTCAGGTTTTGACAGCATTTTTTTCCCCTCCCTCCCTCTGCCAGGATCCCTTGTTACCCTGCTACTTTTGGCTATTCAGAATACTTTGTTCTGTTTGTGGTTACAGAACTGAAACCACTAATCAAAACAATGCATTGCCCTGTCAAATGACTTGTGGTGCAAACAGATTTTGTTATATGCAAATGCTTAGTTAAGCAAGTGTCTGCAGACTGGGACTCAAAATTGTGGATTTCTTTATAAAAAGATTTAGAAAATTGGACGAAGAATGCACTTGACTTTCCAAATCTGATGGGAAGAATGCATATGGACATTTCTGCCCATGTATTTACAGATTGAGTCACTATGAGTGTTTAAGATGAAAAACATCTAATCACCATGTGTGTGAGTGAAAAAGCCTGAAATTTGTTTCGCAAGCAAAACAATTGTTGAATTAGAGGACAGTGTTGCATAAAGCGCTGTAGCGAGCAAGCGGTCCGCCGTCAATTAAACAGAACTTTCTCATCTTATCTTGTGGGAACACATCCAATAGAAACGCCAAGAAGTCACCGCTATTGTACATACAATAAAGTATGTGGCATCTTCACTGTATTCAATATGAATAGAAAACAGCCTTTGAAGACTCCTAACAATGTTGCCAGTTATCTATAAATAGATTCCTCAGTCCTCCATCCATTGTTGGCTTGATCTTCACCTACTGCACATGCATTTGCAGCTTTGATCGCTCTGAATTGCCTCCCATCACAGAATATAGACACCACTGGGAGTAGCAGTCCATTATTCAACCTTAATTGCCTTTCTTCATAACTAGGAAGAGGCTGCATTGCCTTGTGTTTGAGAGAACTCATGCAATTGTTCTCCTCCCCCACGTGGTTCTGATTGATTTTTAATCATGCCATTGCTCGACTGCAGGCTGCGCCCCGGAAAACTGTGTCAGCCAACTGAAGGAGCGCAGTAGGTGTGCTTCTGCGTGCAGTGAAGTCATATCAATATTCATTCAAAAACAGTTGCTGACCTCTCTGTGCACATCATCTTTCCCTTCAAGTTTTCACTTGGAGGTCTTTTATGTAAAACGGCTGCTTACTGAGAAAGAGTACATAGAACACATAATTGTCATTCTCTGTAAACTGATCATAGTGGAGTCCCAGGCTCAAAGCATCGCATCAGACAGGTCAGATATAAAGCTGATAGTCATTTCCAGCCACCTTGCTGAGTAAACCGAATCATTCATTCCTATATAAGACTAACAAAATAACAGGTGTAGGCGCTGGTTTTCATAGTCTCAGATGAGTATTCAAATCAAAGACATGAATAAAAAATAATCTGCCAAGGAAATTATCTAGCTGTTGCAATTCAGCGCTGTTCATGAAGAATGCCTTGCGTTTTGTTTGCAGGTCTGCAAAGAGAGAAATAAAGAAGCATATTTACTAGAAATCTAGATGTATTATAGACATAAATATGGATTGCGCTCATATTATTCTCTGCTTTATGGCATGACAACCTCGCAGAGAAAGCGCTTGCAAGAAAATCAGATAAAGACCTGATTATCAAATTCACAGGAATGGTTGAGTTATTTAAGCAAAGTAACATCTCCCTTCGATACCTTGTACATTTCTAAAATCATAATTCCCAGATGAGAAGCCACGTTTTGCCTTCACATGTCCAGTCAACCACATTTCATTCAAAAGTTTTTTTTTTTTTTTTTTTGTTAACTGGGAAGTGCAGCACAGGAGGATTGTGTATTGCTTCTGATGAGGTTTCATGAAGTGATTCACCATCAATTGTCACTGTTTGAGAAGTCATGCAGCTAATACAAAAACTACTGTAACTGCTTTCCCAGTTTTTACCCTATTCTGATCCACCAAATGCTGTCTTTAACATACTAACAGCAGCAATTTCCATCAAAGTGCTTAGAGCCAGTGGAGCTCAAGGGGATACTGAATTTCTAGATATTCACTGTGGCCGGTCTGAGAGAGAGCTTATATGGCAAATACTGGGGAATGTCCTCAAGCTGCGAAACACTCTGTCTCACAGCTCACATAAAAAAAAGGGGTCTATCTGTTTTCTCTTTCCTTGCCCAATTATCTTTGCTTAATGTTATTGCTTTCCCTGTCTCATTTGTCATCGGAAATTGATTTCACAGAGACCAAATATCTCCAGCTGCAGTCTCCAAGCTTACAATTCATGGACTCGAGCAGTCTAAGATGGATACATTAGAATGGAAGTCTATAATCCTTTTTCTTGTTGGATTTCCAATTAATGGTTCAGGGCAAGGATTTCACTTTGGGCCTCACTATCCTTAAAAGTGTGTGTTGCTCCTCTGTCTTTTTGGTGAAAGCGGCCTCCTTGGCAATTGTGGATTTGCGAGGGAAATAATCTCAACGGGGATTAAGAAAAGTTAACGTTGATCAGCTAACACTTCAAAGAAATTGACTGTCTCAAGTACACATGCAGGCAAACAATTAGCCATTGACTCAAGAGGCCAAGCTTTCAGTATTCTGAGGTTGTAGTTTTTACCTCAGGCTTAATTTGCAAGCTTTATTGAGCAGAAAGGTTCAGCTCCGATTTGAATGTAATCTAATTTCATTAATCATGCTCACCTGTAAATGAGAACTTCATCCTCAGAGCAATTGTACTGAAGCTGATACATTTTGACCTTTGGAGTTGATTTGCTAACAGTCCACTTGACCAGAGCTGATACGGCAGTCACCTCCGATATGGATACAACCTTCTCTGGCAGAGGTTTAGGCTCCCCCTTACTGATCTTGGTAGAGCTAGTTATGTCAGAGAGCCCAGACTTGGACTGCGATGTACGATTAGTCCCGTTGCTCAGGTGGGGGAGCTGGATGATTGACAGCTCTATGGAGGCTGTGGATTCCCCGGCAGCATTGGCAGCTATGCAAGTAAAGATTCCATAATCCTTGGATGTGGTGACTGTAATGTCCAGGGTGCCGTTCTCATATACTGTCGCTCTGGAGGAATTGCTGATCAAGCGGTCGTCGGGAGCAACCCAATGTACAGCTGGCATTGGATCCCCGACTGCTTTGCAGCGCAAACTAGCCGTTTGGCCTTCAAGCACGAGCAGCTTATGTGTGTGCTGCGTGATCAGGGGAGGCTCACAAACAAATTCCTCCTCCCGAACAGACCAAAAGTAGCGGCCCTTTAAACTTGCAGGCGAAGCACAGGTTTCCATGTCATCCTCTCGTTCCAGCCGTCGAAGCCAGAGCACCTCACAGTTGCAGTGCAGTGGGTTTCCACCAAAGCTGAGAGAGAGCGCAGGCGCGTACGGCGTGCTCATCACAACACTGCTCTGGGAGCGTGCAAAAATGGGGTCCGGAGGGAGCTTCTGCAGGCGGTTAGAAGTGAGGTCCAGGCGAGCCAGTTTATCTAGATCTGTGAAAGTCCCCTCAGCAATGAAGGAGATGAGGTTATGGTCCAGACTCATCTGATGAAGGTTGACCATCTTTCGGATGGCGTCCCAAGGCACACTGCGCAAGTTGTTATATGACAAATCCAGATCCTCCAGCGTTAGCATCAGGTCATCAAAGGCTGCTTTAGATATCCGGCTCAGCTGATTGTTGTTGAGGATCAGGTGCTGCAGGTTGACCAGACCTCTGAGGTCATCCGGCCCCAGATCTGTCAACCGGTTGCTGTCAAGGTGCAAGGATCTGAGAGTCTCCAGGTCAATGAAAGAGAAAGGCTGGATGGCGCTGATGGTGTTACGGGACAAAGTGAGATCTACCAGACCTGTCATATTGGCAAAATCCTGAGTGGTTATCTTTAGAATGAAGTTCCCACCCAGCCGCAGCTCGACAGTTCGCCGGTCAATGTCCGGTGGGACAAAGAGCAGACCTTTGGAGGGGCACAGCGTCCCAAGAGACTCGGACAGGTTCTGACAGACACAGTATTTGGGACATGCATGGACCATCGTTACTGTGATTCCCAGAAGCAGAAGACTGATGACGACGTTGTCCATGTTAGTTCATACAAAGGAGACCTGCAAAAAAAACAAAAACAAATCAAGGATCAGTGCAAAGTTGACATGATTATCATATTTTGGCTGCCTTTAGTTAAATTTCATTCAGTTTAATGGAAGAAGACATTATCCACAGAAACATCCACAGATCCGTCAGTCATTTCCACATTAAAGAAACAAATAACTGCAGCTGTATTAACACCAGCTCACGTAGGTCAGATGAAAATCTGCCAAGTTCCTGAGACCACGTGGGCAAAAAGTGCTCACATGATGAGCTGGTCCGACTGTCATCCTTGAGGATTTTTCCACATTAATATTCTCCATTATAACACTCATGCATGTATTTTGCAATGCAAAGAAGGTGTGAGAAATCACATGAGGATAGTCTGAATGAAGCTCGGGATTAAACAGTGCTAGGAAGCTATTTTTAATGACGCACTTGCTTATGAGCTGTCGTTGCAGATGTACTGGCAATGCATGCAGTGAAAAACTAGTTCAGGAGTAGAGAAAATGTAGATGCAGAAGGCACCGGGTAAGTTTCTTGGAATGGCAGGTCATGTGATTTCTCATGCTCTTCTATTTACACTGCCTTTGTTTTTGTTTTTTCGGTCTTTTTTTCCTTTGTGCATTTTCATCTTTCTCCATTGTGTCTGCACAGCCATGGAAAAAAGATAATGTAGAAAAATATTCAACGAGCCCCTGACGACCCGGCTGCTGAAATTAACGCGGCTCACACCTGGCTGACTCCTCAGAATTGATGGCCACACTTGGCTTCATCCAACGAGCTTTTAATTCCCCCAGACATTTGTATCATTAATGCTCTCAAAACCTAAAAATCAATTTCAATCTCCTTCTTTTTCTCACAACAGCAGCATTTATAATGGCAAGCAGCCTGACTGTGTCTGCACTGCAGCCAGGGGGAGAGATGGCTGCAACATTTTAATGTTAATCACATGTTTATGCTGTCATTTATTATTATTATTCATCAGTGAGCCAGAAGCAGGCTGCAGCAGAAGTACATATTTTTGACTACTTTCCAATGCCACTTCACACCATGTGTAAACTCTGCTTTTCAATAACTCATAATTACAAGAGGTAATATGTATAAATAACCCTTCTCCTTTGCCATACCAATTTGTAATTGCATCATGAAGTGCCACTGAAGCTGGCTGGTGTATTACGATGAGATAATTAGAACGAAACGGCAGGGAAAAGAAGTGATTCATGAAGACTCTGCAATAATCACTGAAATCGAATATAAGAATAAATGTCAGGGGAGAAATTGCCGTCCCCTCAAAATTCATGTTCATAAATTGATCTCAATTAGGACAAATGCTATGGACTGTCCACAGTACTGTACCATTTTTAAGCCTTGAAATGCCATGGAAATCTTAGCATTAAGAAGGTTCTGTCAAACACATCAATAACACTGAAACAAAAATAGATTCTAAGAAATGCATAAAAAATCATAGTGAGTATAATTTTATATATATATATTTTATATATATATATATATATATATATATAAAATCCAACTGCATCAGCTGTGCTGCTTTTTATGTAAAGAAATATGCTATGCCTTTTTTCCTCCATTCAGAATAACATCAACATTTTGGATACTTGTCCCTTGCATCTGCACAACTTGCATGGCGATGGGTTTTCATCGTTTTTCTGCATGAACCATTTTCAACTGTTAGTAATTAAAGCTGTTTGTCTCTTCACGACAGTCAGCGTTTGGGATGATCCTTTGAAACATTAGGTTTGCTTTCAATTCAGAAATTGAAAGCTTGAACGCTGAAGTAACTGGCTCTGATGAGATTAGGGATGTTTCCACTGATTCCCACATGTCATCCCAAGATCCACAGAGAGTTATTGTTAAACTCCTGCAGACTTTGATGGGGATAGCTAATGTAGGGGGAGCTTTCACTGCAGAAAAAAACCCCCAAAAATCTGTTTAAACTGCATCCCTACATTCACGACACAAACAGTCCTTCTCTCTCATCAGCACAGCAGAAAACTGTATAGGAAACTGTTTGCAAAAGGTGCGTATTGCAGCCTAATAAGTGCAGACATGACGGAGACTGCTCTGACCAGCTCAGCATTCTGCAGTTAATGCCCACCAAGCGTCACGGTGAGAACTGTCAGTGATGACAGATTTAAACATCCAAAAGCTCCAACTGAAAACATCTGCAAACGGTAGCTGCTTTTTTTTGTGCGTTTTCCTTTAATCTTCACTCTCCCAAAAGCAGACGACTGTGGTTGACAAGCATTTTCAAGAAATATGGACAAAATAAAATAAAAAGAAAAGCAGAAATGGAAATAGCACTGTCTTAAAGCGGTAGAAGTCAAGGATAATTCACAGTCTTGGAGCAGTTTCCCATTAAAGACTGTGCCAGTGGGGTTGGTTATGTGGGGGGGAAAAAAAAACCTAAAAAAAAAACAAAAAAAACCCCAAGGAGATGTAGTGACCTTTCAGGGATAGCATAGGCTCAGCCACAAAGCAATGAGGAGCATAGATGACGTTTAAGATCTGCATCCATTTACTCATGGCCTTTACCAAGACTGACACACCATCTGCTATTCAATATACAGGACAACGGTGCTGCTGAAATACCAACAGCCACAGTTTTACAGCACATTAGTGA
>CAAKHG010050408.1:16108-28037 GCA_901007715.1 Dactylopterus volitans
TGAATATGAGGTCCAAAAAGATGGCACTGCAAGTAAAGTAGGCCATCATTAGACTGGGAAACTAGCAATAGAGAGACAATTTTATGAATTCTTACAAAGAAGGGATCCAGTGACATGTTCAGTAACACCAATGGAGGTGGAAGACCACTGCAGACAACTAGATGAATAATGTGCAGAATTTGTTTCCTGCAGAAGAAAAATTCTCACAACATCCAGCTAAGAAAACTTTTGAGGAGGTAGGCTTATCATGAGGGGTGTAAAGATCCATCGATTCATCGATTACATCGATGCATCGATTTATTTTCCTACAATCCAACTGCATCGATAGAGCCTTGGAAAGTTGTCTCTCACTGATGGCGATATCGCTATCGATTACTAAGCATCTGGTGTTGTGTTTAAGCATGACAACGTTTATTTATTTGTATTTTTATCACTTCTTCTCGTAGAATTGCTCGATTCGCTTCATTTCGCTCGATTTTCAAGCCGAATTAGAAGTCGAGTGTGTGGAAACACTGGTTTCTGCAAAAAGGAGAAGTTCTGGACACGTCGCTGGCTTTCTGTCGAATTTATAAAGGCCAAATCAAAAACAGCGGCAACACAACAAACATTTCCAACCACTTAGCAAGGCGGCGTGGGACTGCAAACCACGCAGCAGCAGAAGCGGTACAAGGTAACGTTAACGGTGAGGTTGGCTCGGAAAAAGCCTCAACTCTCACCAGCATGTTTGGACAGAAATTAGGCCGGAACTCAACTCGGCTCAAACATAACGGCGTCAATTGCCAAGTTTATCACTTATCAAGTGAAGTTTTTGTCTGTTGATCAGCAGGTTCTGAACTCATGATAATTAGTATTTGATAAAAAGTGAACATTTTGCCATTAATCATTGTGTTTACTTATTTATACCCAAAATCAATTAATCCCTGATTTTCTTTCAAGAAAAAAAACTACCCTGCACTCTCCACAGTATGCAGGTGGGTCACACTGGTTCAGTTTTTGGCAAAACAAAAAAAGTTACAGAATCGATTGCTAGCCCTTGAATCGCATCGGATCGTATTGTTCTAGATGAACCAAATATCCTTTCTGAATCGAATCGGAACCATGGAAATCGATATAAATCAAATCATTGTAAAAATGAATTGTTACATTTATCATGGTCCAAGTCTACAATCAAGAGATATCTTCATGAAATACAGAGGGTTTACATTAAGGTGCAAACCACTGATAACAGTCAAGAACATGAAGGCCAGATTAGAATTTGAGATCAGAGGGTGGCGGGTTCAAATCCAGGGACTGGTAGGACAAATCTGAGGCCGTGCATTTCCCAACCTAATTACTAACCCCTTGAGCAAGACCCTTAACTCCAGCTGCTCCAGTGCAGCTGTTTAGTCGCAAGCAGATCAGTCTGTGGTTGCAACGGGCAGCTTCCAGGTGTGAATGTGCAACTGAGTGAATCATGGAATACCTGGATAAAGTCTCACTTTAGAGGAGCCCACCTTGAATAAAGGTTAAAAATGAATAAATAACACCAGCAAATATCTAAAGAGATGGATAGATGAGACCAAGATGAGCTGTAATCAGAATGATGGGAAGAAAAACGTATGGATCAGACGAGGAGCAGCTCATGAGCCGAGTCATACCACATATCTGTCACACATGGAACGGGCATGTATGACTGCCAGCAGAACTGGGTCACTGGTGTTTGTTGATGACAAGTCTGCTGATAGAAGTAGCATGGTGAATTTTAAAGTGTGCAGGGCAATACTCTGCTCACAGTCAGCCAAGTACTGCGAAACTGATAGATGGTGCTCCATACACCACAGGCCTGTACTACAAAGCGGATTTATCAAACCCGGGATAGCTCTCTGTTACCTGGGTTCACTTACCCAGACATTCGCAATCCAGACAAGTGGTACTACGAAGCTGGTTATCAGCTGGATAATCGAACCCAGGGTTTACCATCAGTGCGCGCTCACATAAAAGGGGCGGGGTTTGCAGCGTCTGACCAATCACAAACATGGAGAAACCCTGCAGGGCAGCCTACAATTACTTTTCAAAAATATGAAGAATTCAAACTTATTGTCCGGCCCGAAAGCAGGAAGGAACGCTGGCATAAAATTGCCAATTCTGTTAAATTCATGAGATCAAATGATACTAATTCATCGGACAATATTAACGACAGCACTCTAATCTCTCATTCTCACTTTAGGAAGGTTCCTCAGTGCCCTTCCTTCCCTCATATTTTCCATTGAGTTCTTTCGAGGCTCGGCGTCCTCGTGTGAGCGCGAATGTGTTGGAATATTAATTCCTCACAGTGACGGCACGAGTAGGTGTGCGCTCCAGAAATTCAGGTTACTGCAGTTACGCCATGTGTGAACATGTTATTAACCTCATTATTTCTGATACAACCCCAGTGGAACTAAACGGACTTGGGAACCAGTGAAGAACAGGTACAAAAACATACTTCAAAGTGGTCAGTGACAAAGGTGATTATTAGATATCGTCTGCAGCGCACACCCGACTGAGATGCGTTACATTTACAACATATGGCTCCATCAGTTGACAAATGTGGCGCAGTCCATGGGATGGAAATCTGCAGCTTTGGTACAGGATGTCATCAGGGAGATCAGACGGATTGCATTCATCCCTAAAAACTCTTCCCCTCCTAAGCGCTCCTCTCACCATCCGCACCAACATCCACAGGAGCTGCTAAGAATGGGCAGGGCATTTTCCAAGAGAGCTGTCTGGTCAGGAGGCAGGGCTGTTATACTCGCTGATCTTTTATCTAGAACATGACCTACTCCGGAGCTGTTCAGCGCAAGTTGCCATGGTGATTCACAATGGTAAGGGGTGAACCAGTGTCTTAGGACGGAAAACCCAGGGTTAATCCTGAAGTTACCTCGATAGCAGAAAATCCAGCTTCGTAGTACTAACTGTACAGATGGAAAATGACCCAAAATATTGCGTAAAAGCAGCACCAGGCCTTTTCAGGGAAACGAAATAGGATAATAGTCAGTGGCCAAGTCAGGAATCAGATCTTAATAGACCCAACTGTCAGCATGCTTTTCAGTTTCTGAAGACAAAATTGAGAGCAGAAAGATCCACTAAGAAGCAGCAACCAAGAGCAGCTGCAGTGGAGGTCTGTCAGAACATCTGCAAGGAGGCAGCCCAGCATTTGCCTTATACCTTCAGTCTTATTCTATATACCCAAAAGTCATGACAATGTTAGTGTTTGAACGTATGAGATGTTTAAGCAGTTCACCCGAGTTTTATGGTGATATGTTTCCCCTGCAACTAACAATTATTAAAAAATATTAAAAAATTCAGGAGCAATTTTTCCTGATTTTTTTTTTTTTTCTCTTACAATGCTTTAGTTGTTTTCTATCTGGCTGTGTGGAGACTGAGGAGAGCATTCGATGCAGACTGCAGATTATGTCATCTGCATTCAAGCACTGCACCTTTTCCAGAACTTGTGAAGGGTTGAAGCTAGTTGTGGGACTAAGGCCGCCACTGGAGAAAGTTCAATGAGGAAGGTCTTACTGTGGTCTCCCAACTTTCATCCTGCTCCATCATTCCACTTTCCCACACGGTCTAAATTCCTTTCATTGACAATGGAGACATCTGACCACATGATTTGAGTTCATCACTCTGTTGATGCTGTCCTTCAAGTATCATGTCTATGTTGTTCTCTTTCAGGCCTACAATTGTACAACATACCTCCCCCCGATAGGGGAAATTCATTCTAGAGATCAATATCATGCATCCCACCACCTTCTCATCGCCTCCTGTTCTTCTGGATTTTCTGGAGTACGCCATGATGTGCCATGTTTATACACTAGCTCCAACACCAGTGTCTAGAGGGGGATTCAGAAATACTTGCAATTTTCTGACTCTTTGACACTGAACGGCAATAAGGCTATCTTATCACAATTAATGCTAATAATCACTCCCACCCGGTCAGTCAATGTTGTAATCATACCAAATGGTAAAATAATATGGAAGAAATCACCATTCACAGTCTTTATGTATATTACTTTACATAACTATGAATTATTATAACTTAAGCTTCCTATTCATTACACAACGAGCAGATGTCATCTATGTACCAGTGAGGGTAACAGTAATAATTTGATTATTGATTGAAGCTTAAACCACCTATTGAATGTCAGGCTTCCATCACATCACATGCCTCTCTTTGCATGCATGTGTCCAGTCATCGTATGGGGCGCATGCCTACTGTACACCGCATGCCTAATTCAACCTGCCATGGTGATATGGCCGTAGATACACTAAAAAGAAGCCTGCAGTCATCTGAACATGTTCCAGAAATTACCGGAACTAATGAGCAGTGTGTGCTTTGGAGACAAAGTCGTGAGTAAGAGAGGCTTTTCCTTTGTTTTAAAGGTTCGTGATATGGAAAGATATCTCACCATTAACAATGTCTCCGAGAGGCAGCGGGATGGCCATGACGGCTGGACGCTCACACCGCCACCTGAGACATTCCGGGAATTCCTGTCCTTTCACATCGTTCGGCGCATGTGGTTCTTACGCTATTTATTTCTGTATGTTAAAACACAGCAGACTGAAGAAACTCTAGCTGACAGTGATCAATACTCACTGTCAATTTCCTGAAAAGTAACATGTATTTATAGAACTGGTTTCCTGTCAGTAGGAAGAGAGGAGACATGTTTTATTGACTGCTGATGGACATTGATTGGTCAAATGTTTGGAGGAGTCGAGCAGCGTGTTTGTCAAGTCACTTGGATCAGAAGATGCCAACTGGACAGCCACCGACTCTGAATGAGGGCAAGGAAAATCAGATTTTGGATCCATTTACCAAACATTACTTCTGAATCATGAATGTATTTTGAGTTTGCAGAGCGATTGAATTTGACTTCAAATGCAGATGAGCAGCATCACTGCGAAGTTTAATTTAGGAACTCTTTTTAAATGCACGACATACGGTATTATGCAGCTGACTGTTCAACATCAGTTGCATTTTCTGCACTGTACAATAAAAAGCTTTATATTATGGATAATTAGAAACGGATTTAGTGACACACACAAATTTACCATCCCTCAACCTTCCGGGAAGCACTGATGTGAACATACAAGACTTCTCAAAATTATCTAAATAATGGTTCAGATGAGAGAGAAGTCCTTGTTCTTTGTGACAGAAGTAGTTCTTGACCATGAGGTGAGAATGACCTGCCTACAATTACTGTATACTAGTGACAAGGATTATAACTGTAAGCAGGGATTTAATCATTCCTGAATTTAAGCGGGCCTTTTTCTCAAATATGATCGTAAATCAAAGTCTCAAGTGATGCTTATACTGCCGTTTCAAGGAATAGCTGCACATTTTGGCGCACATGCCTATTTGCCTACTTGCCAAGAGAATGAAGAACAAACTTGACACCGCAGTCGAGTAACCACAATGTTAAATTTAATCAAATAGAAAATATGTGTGGTACTATTTTTGGCTGCACAGAATTTCATGTTAGAAATTCATTTTTGAATGAGTTAGGTAGGTAGATTTTGTCTTTGGATGCTTGGACAACTTCTTTTGTGTTCATGCTAATCCTGCTTTGATGGTGTCAAAAATGTGTTTTTCATTCACAAAAATATTAAAATAAACACGGACAAAGTTGAATCCAGGGAAATTCAACATAAAAATAAGGTAAACTCAGCTAAATTTTCACCCCCCACAGCAAACTTCAAACTGCAACCTCGGCTCCCCTCTCACGGTTGATTTGTGGAGGCATTTCACCTGGCTGGAACCTACCACTTAGTCAGGGAAGCGTGGGCTGAGATAAACTAACACAAAACTTTAACACCCTTAGAACATAATTAATACAAGACTTATATTCCTACTGGTAATCAAAATTCTCTGTGGTCCCACCTACACAGCCAAGAGTGCAGCACATTGACTAGAATCACATTTACAACTTAAGAGTTTCTCCCTCACTGATGGGAGGACGTCATGGTAACACACCTGCTGTCTTTCTCTCTAACGAAGCACTTGACCTCTCTCAAACATCACACTCAGACCAAGTGGGAGAGACACACTTTTAAGACTGAAACTACTCGAAGCAGATCATCTGCGATCATTTGCCTACAATTAACGATTTAATGCACGAAATTATGACCCGATGAGAAGGAAGAGGAGTCCATTTCACAAATAGTAGCTGGGTTTACGTGGGTCATTATTTTAATCTGATCTAAATCAATCTGAATGAAGGTGTTGGGGGCAACTGTTTAATCTGGTCGGGTATTTACAGGACTGAAACATTCAATTGGAGAGACCATGTGACCATGTGACCATGTGACCATGGTTCCATTACATGTTTGATGAGAGTAACAATGACTCTCTTGTCTATTCGGCTTAGTTATTGCAGTTTTTGTGTTGTTTTTGATCAAACAACAGCTCAGAAAGGGCGCGCTGCAGCTGTAGGCAAGGGTGAGAAGACAAGCACAACACCGTTTTGATGACCTCAATATTTTTTTTCCTGTGCTTTAAATTCCTCCTCCCAAAACCAAAAAAAATGTGGATAGAGAAGGAGGGGGAAGAGTCCTGCTTGATGGAATTTTCCAACCACGAATGGAGGCAAAACTTTCAAATGAACACCAGTGATTCACAAAATTGTGAAGGGAATTTTGGCTCCAGATGAAGTGCCAGTCGGAGCACCCATTCACTGCACTGCATCAGTGCTGATTCTGTGCAGACTCAAAAGTTGTGCGAGAGCGAACACAGGAAGAAAGCATTATGATTGATTGTTTACATGCCTCAGTTCTTCCTTCCTTTAGTTTATTTGTGTTTTTATCTGGCCTAGGTAAATACAATTTAATTTCAAAAAATTATTTTTCTGACCATTTTCAATCTCACCTCTCATCCCTGACTGCACATAACAAAAAAAGCCTAAAAACAACACTGAAACTATAAAAACAAAAACAAAATGCTGAGATTAATGTGAGCATTTGCCTAAAAAAATGAATAAATAACTGGCTAATTTGTGATCTTACTATTTTAACTACACCAAAATCGAAAAAAAAAAAAAAATATATATATATATATATATCAAAATGAAATAAATACATGTAGCCAAGTGAACTGAAGAACGTATTTTGGGTGGTTCATATCGTGTTGTTCACCCGTGAAGTGCTGCTGTGGTGGCCTTTTCTTTTTGATGCAGTAGTTTTTTTTTTGTTTCTATATCACTACTGTTGTCTAGAGCCCCGTGAAGATGTGATACTGTTATCTAGTTCCAGGTAGACTGATATGCTATCTAGTTCTTAGTTGAAGCACCTGAAGTGTCTACACAGAGTTCATGTTTTGTCCTGCCATAACTGTAAAGGTAGTTATAAACCTCAGTTCATAAAATTAATGCAGCTGGGGAATAAAGACCCACAAAATGATTTTGCTGTGCCCGTTCTCTATCATCTTACACCTGGCCACCCAAACTACATAAACAAACTGCAAAACCATGTCAACTTTGACCTCATTTTGCAAGTTCTAGAGTGAATATGTCAAAACAGATCTATTACACCCCCCCCCCAAAAAAAATCAAAACAAAAAAAAAACTAGATTAACAGATCACAAAAAAGTCAGCGAGTCTTTTTTATGTGATTTCATGTAAATGTGTGCAGATTACGCGTCTCTCCACGGCGTGCTCCTCTCTACCATCACCTGCCTCTCCAGTCCCCGGCTTCTCTGCGACCACAGGGGCCACAGGTATTGAGAACCCTCACCATCGCCTGCACCCCATCTTCGATCGCTTTCGCCCTGGCATTTATGGCTCTCATCATACCAGCACAGCGCTGACCAGCTGCCGGGTGTGTGCAGCGATGTCTGCGTGTCCTGCCTGAGTGCTCGTGCTTTTGAGGACACCGTTTGCACCTGGTGTGCAATGGATGGCAATCCATTTCCGAGGGCTGCATTTTTTTCGGTTTTGTGCAGCAGCTCTCTGTCAACGTCCTCATAAATGGCCGCTTTTGTGGCTCTGCAGGTGTGCCTGCTGATTTGAGTTCAGTTGATGACTGGGGAGGGGATGGCTGAACTTCTGGTGGACATAAAAAAAGGCCGTATTTGGTTTGACGGTTGAACTGTGCAGACAACTATTATTCAGCACACAGGTTTCCGCACGAGGCACAGAACATTTTTGGATTCTGTCAAGGTGTTTCATGAAATGTTTCATATTGTGTGCCTACCTCGTTTTGGAATTTGCTTAAGGGTGTCACACGTAGGTAGGAGAAGCAAGTACCATATCTCAGCTACAGAGAGTGAGCTGTACCTGCTATTTGCCGAGGTTTTTCTTTGCTTCGTCGCCGTCTACCTCGCCGTCGTCTCTTCACTTCATGCGGTGTTCTTTTTTGTTTTACCGAGCATATTGAAATTTCTTTGGGTGATATTGTAATTTCTTTGCTGGAGTTCATTAATGTTTGAACTAATGCCTCTTGAGCTAATACCTCGGACTCCACCGGGTCGAATTTTATTCTCCGCTTGCAGACATCCTGCTTTCCCTCTGAGCTCCCTAAGGCGAAAACCGTAAAACACACAAAACCGATCATTTAAATACTGTTTGCACAGTTATCATTTGTGCAGGCAATCTTCGTTGATCACCTGCAAGACACACACCAGCTGCATGTGCAATCTATTACAAATGCGCCCACAATTTAGCACACTCTATTTAGGATCTTAGTAAATTAGGCCGAGTGTTGAGGCATCCTGCTCCCAGATTGCTACAACCCCTGCCTGTACCCCATCGCCCCTGGTCCAACAACCCCTTGGACTTTGCCACCGGTCTTCCTCAGTCGGAGTGTAATGCTGCTGCTGCTGGGTCTTAGTAAATCTGGCCCCAAGTTTATTTTACCTCGTGTTGTGTCTGAGAAGGAGGGACATGTCATTGCAAGCCTCTTTATCCCCAAGCATGCGCAAACATTCTGCCAATCAGTCTAAAGCCTTCATGTGAAGAGTGATGTGTGAGTGACGAATCAGTCACTCAGAAAAATTGTTGTTACTGACCTGGGAGTAATGAGTCCTTATCTGCACTTCTTAGTCACCGCTCCAACCTGCCGCTTGGCCAGTATTTTTGCTGTCTTAAGTACTCACTCTCCCGGGCCAGAGCTCCACCCACTGCCCTGAGCTGAAGGTCAGACTGAGGCTGTCCATGTTGCTCACTCACTGTCTCAATCAGTCAATACTCTTTCTCCTGTTTGAAAAAAGGGTCAGTGATTCTCAGCTAACCCCACAGCAGCACGAGGCTGGGAAGGCAATCTGACAGTGGCAGAACTGTGCAATTACAACTTCCTGGTCTGTTCGAAATGTAACAGCATTTTCCCAAAATTACAATTAGAGACAGCTATGAAACGGTGGCTACATTGTTTAAGCATCACAATCTTGTTTCTTTATCAGAATTCTATATATTTAGTATGTTATTGCTTGGAAAGCCTAGAACAGGCTTCTAGGCTTCCCAAAATGGCACTATTATGCCATTTTGTCCAATCTCGGTTAGCGGAGGGCTAAACCAGAGGTCCGCCAGATTGGGTGTTGAAAGTCTATTGCACACTGCACATGCTCAATGGATGCGGCGCTGGGACCATTAGGCACTGACCAAGTGACCGACTTGGCAACTCAAATGACTTGAAAATCCAACTGCCTATTGCGAGTGATTCATACAAATTCCCATCACTTCCCAGAGTGCCATTCCAGTCTCCGTCTTTTCGCCGTATTCTGAAAACATTTTTGCCAAACTAACCCTTTCAAACTCACAAATGCAGCGGCATTAGCGAGGTGAAGCCAAATCTCCCTGAATTAAACCTCCCCAACAGAGCATCTTTGGCTCTGTGATATTTGCAGTCGTCAGCTGCACCCTAGTCTTCCAAACAGCCCTGCTGATCTCTCCTGAACAACAGCGAGTCAGCATCGAGCTGGACCCACCGACATAACATCTTTCGCCTCTCACTTCCTCCTGCTAAGCTCTGATAAAATGTGTCACAGGATGACAGCTTGGTAAACCTGACCGCGCTGTGTAGAATCCACTGATGTCATGTTGCATCATCCACGGCTGCTGACGCTCAAAGTAGTGACAACACTTTATCTGTCAGTGCTATTTGAAGCCGACAGCATGTACTAAATTGCCCCATGCCACTTTAAACTGACAAACTAGCGGTTTGTTTTTCTTTCACATGAATCACCAACATTCTGGCATCTTTGCATTTTTAGGAGATGAAAATGAATGTAAGCGGAAAATTGCTGCTCAAAGGGTTTATGAGCTGAATCTTGCCAACATGGAAATCTTGACAAAAGATTGAGGCTATCAGACTGGAAAATGGAGGCAGCACCTTGTGGCTGAAACCTGACGTGCTTCTGTATAATAAAAAGTATCTTCCCTTTTATCTATGTCTGCTGCATGAGAAAAATACCAACTGTATTTTCAGGGCAGCAACAGCAAACGATGAAGAATTACATCAAACCTTTGTGAGTTTGTGTCATTTCCTGACAAACTTGTCAGAAAAAGCTCCATGGAAAATGTGCATACTGTTACCAGCGTCTATTCAAAGAGATACTGTATATATGAACCAGAGTGCTTGGAGCGAGTCAAAGCTAATAGGCCCCGAAAAAGTACCTAGTAGCAGGGTAGGACTTTTCCAATTACCTGGAATTCTGGGGGGTGGAGCTGTGTGCTGAAGAACGCTGATTGGTGGAACACACTCGCAGCGTTTACCTTCACCCGCCATGTTTAAACCCTGTGGCTGCAAACCTATTTATTTCATTTCTACGATCTTTACCTTGTTTGTGTTTTGATCATTTGGACAATGGAGCAAAAGAAGAGGATCTGAGAAGTGGACGGACGACGAGGTTCTGGCTCTTTGGAGCATATTTGTCGAAGACGATCATCAGTGGGACTTCGAGTGGGCGGAATTCACGTAGCACCACACACCAAGTCGGGAGATGTTGAAGAAACTTAAACAAGATTTCAAGAAGCTGAAGAACCACAATGGTCACAGCAGGTCTGAACGCTGTACAAAACAGCGGTCTGAGCAGCTCAACGCCATTCTGGACCCCAGACTGGCATCTGGCACCGCAACAAGGAAGGATTCGTTGCTTGCGGCCATAAGCCAAGATATGCAGGAGGCAGTGAACCAGTGGAACAGAGATAAATCATATACATATTCACTATTTACTTTGGTACATGCTGTAACAGGAGTCAGCAGCACACCGATTGTTCAGAGAGCCAAAAGCCAAATTAAGCTAAGGCTAATGCTAACTGTTCAGCAGGCTGGTGCTAAACCTAAATCACGGACAGACAACTGGATGCGTTGGTGTCGTCGCCGCGAGCTGAACACTGATTTATGTATAGTGATTTCCAGATGAAACTGACCGCACAGACTCGCCACAAGCAGAGGAAACGTTCACAGGGGACGTGGACAACTCAAGATGGCAGGACCGGGAGGTCCAGACCGCCTCCCTGGTAGACCTGGACCAGCTTGTCCAGACACCTGAACTCTTTAGTGACTGTTTTTTGTTTTGTAAATCTCATGGCTCCTTGTTTTTGTACCTTTTTTTAAAAAAATTATTATTTATCTTTTATTCAAAAATTCTTATCTAATATCTATCTGTGTTTGCTTACATGGCATCAGAATTTAAGCACAGCAAAAGTAGCATGCAAGTAGAATTAAATGCAGGCATTAGTGTAACTCTATGTGGGTTTAGGGTTTAATCAGGACTGCGTCTAGCACAAGTGTTGTGGTGTCGTGCAGTTTCTTTTGTCATCAGCCTGATTTGCCACACAGATTACCAGGAATTCTTTTACCTGGGTAAATAAGTGCCTGAAAATAAAAGTTCCCGGGCAAACACACACACACACACACACACACACACACACACACGCACGCAAGCACTCACGCACGCACGCACACACACACACACACA
>CAAKHG010050409.1:33737-57791 GCA_901007715.1 Dactylopterus volitans
AAACCTGTGAGCCCCTCCTGGATGTCTTCTAAAACTGACGCCGTAAAAAAAAAAAAAAAAGCACCAGTCCGAGTCTCACCTTGCAAACAGCAATGCATCCTTGACGCACACACACACACACACACAGACACACAAACAAACGTGCATGCTGCATTCCAACGCTGATCGCTGACACTAAAAGCCCTGCCAAAAGTGAGGGACACCGGCCAACATCCACCACCGGCAGACACATGCAGCACGCCGCTGCGCTCCCCTAGCGGTCTCCCAGCATGTTGCGCTGTGCATACTTCGCCGCCGCACTGCGTGGCACTCGGCGAGGGCGGGGGGGGCCCAATTTGAGCGAGATGCACACTGACGACGGCGCCCGTCGCCACATGGCACCTGTCCATGCTTGTGCTGACACACGGGAGTCAGGTGCACCTCCTCCCTGCTCAGCGTCTGATAGGGAGTGAAAGATATATGGCAGGTAGCCTCTAAAAGTCTGCCACTTGGCAACACCGCATCATTAACAAGCCCCCACTTGGCCGGCTTCCAGGAAGAAGAGAGAGCGAGAGAGAGAGAGAGGGTGAGAGGGAGAGTAAGCTCAACAGCGCTCACTCCCCCCGTTCCACCTCTTCACCATCTTCTGTCCATCCCTCCCTCCATATCCACTCCTCTATCTTTAGAATACAATGCAAAGTCAGCACTCTCCAGCCATTTGCCTTCGACACATCAAATGTGTGCCCGTCACCCTCTCTTTTTTTTTTTCCAAAACTGAGTCAAAAAAATAAAATAAAATATATATATGTGTGTGTGTGTGTGTGTGTGTGTAGCAGCATGAGAAGTGAAAAAGTGCAACCGTGAGGATGACTGAACTAGTCCATCTCATCCCCAATATCCCATCTTGTAGTTTCGATCAGCGTCTCCTCCCTATAAACCAAATTCACCGCCAATTATTGTGGGGGAAAAAAAAAAAGGTCAATCCTACTGAAGCGACTGTTGTTATTTAAGCAGCAAGTCATGTCTACATGCGAATGAATGCAGGCTTAGCAGAACCTAACAAGCGCGAGTGATGGACATCAAAGAGGCCCGCCTGGATGAGCCGCGCCAGTGGACTCCGAACGCTGATAATATAATTACTCCTTCACCATTCCAACGCCTAGATCTCACGGGGAGGGAAAAAAAAGGGGACCACGCGCGAAATGCCACACTCATGATACTGTCGTCAATTAAGGAGGATCCGGCGCCCCAAAACGAGGAGCGCCGAAAATGAAGAGGAACTTAAAGGTTAGACGTGTGACGGCGGGGTGCGGGGGGCATGGTCATGAAGAGGTGAAGTGCCTTAATGAGATGCAGCCTACAGGGAGATACAAATCTGGGAGGGATATAAAGGGTGAGGGAGGGAGTTTGTGGCCAGTGGGGGTCATCTGATGAACCGTGCCCTTTACCCCAACAGATTTATGGCATCTTCAACGAGCGCTGGGGGGTGGGGGGGGTCTGATGGGTTTTATGAGCCGTGCAGCCCGACAAATTACCGCGATGTTCAGGACCGATCCATGACGCCTTCCACAAATGATTCCTGCTCGATCCCCAGCTAGCCTGCCAGGATGCTAGCAAAAATCTTTTCAATATCGGCCTCCCCGTTTTTCGCTCGAGTTTTTGAAGAGATACTCGCCTTGCTTACACCTGACCTTGTTTTTTCCATGATCTTTCCGTGTCTCTGCACGGCTACACGCGCATAAATCTTAATGCCAGCTACGACTGGAATGTCGAGGCATTCCAGGGAACGGCTCTTTGCGTTAAAGGCCATCTGTGGGCCACGGGGGAAACTCAAAGTTGCGGCGCTCGTGTGAGATGCTTTTCAAAGCCGCTCCTTCAGCACCTCTTCCAACGCAGACAACATTGCAGTGCGGAGTGTGTGTGTGTGTTGCCTCTCAAGGGAGGACTTTACCCTCCAGTTATTATAGAGGCCAACCTCATGACAAACTATGCATATGATTTATCAGTGAGAGCAGCACGGTTACCATTCTCCTCAAGTTATTCTGGTAAAGAGTATGTTCTCAATCCGGAATGAGGTGTTGTTTGCGCGTGTGCATGCAAGATTTTTTTTTTTTTTTAATTTCTAACCCAGTAATCTTTCAACAACTCTTGGCTGCTCAAACACAAACCCTCAAAGACCTGGAGAGATTTATGGGGCTGCTGATTCCCTTGAATTTATGTCATTTTTCTTATTCATCGGTCAACATTAAGCGCCGCATATCGTCAGTTGAGCCGGACCTGAAGTATCAGTATTGGTTAATTTAATGTCTTTTTTTTTATTTTTACGCGTTGCTTTTTTCTGAGAAAGGATGATTTTACCTGAATTCTGTCAGAGCCACATTTGCAACGGAGCTTCTGGATTTCCAAAAGAGGAAAACAAGATAAAAGCTGAGGAACTCTTCTTTGAACATCTTTTTTTTAGCATCTGAAAAATAATCTGACATTTTATATAGACTGTAATTATCAAGACCGGGGTGGTCTCTAGGTCTCTGGGGGTTAAAAACTAACCCTGCAGTACACCCTAATGTGTTTTAGCATCTTCCAGCTAACTGTATTTGTGTGAGCAATTCCGGTCGCCTCTTTGCTGCAACTGCCACATCAGTTTCAAGGGATGAAGCAAAACTCACTGACAAAGTCGCCTACAATGGAACATTTATAAGCTCAAAGGCCGGTGTAAATGTGCGGAAAACTTGGTAAACGCAGGCGATTGAAGTTTGCTTCCAACTGGTGACTTGTCACTCGCCCGCAAGAAGAGGAACGGTGCCGGCACGCTGTGATAAGATGCGGGAATCCATCTGACATACAGATAATGCAGTGGATAAAAGACTTTCCTTCTAAACTACATTTTCAGGCCCGTCTTTCATCTCTCAATCTCCTGCGAGATGGGCAGCGGGTTTTCCTCATCGGTTTGGCGTGAGGTGACATCAAAATCTCGTGGCAAATTTCGAACAAATGTTTCCTGATTGCGCAGGAAAAATCTTTGTGGAAATATGAGCCAGTGTAGATAGAAAACATGTCTTTCTTACAGTAAATACCACGGATAAAGAAAATGTGAGCAATATAATTGTAAATACAGACCTGCTGCTCGTCTTTTTAATGCGCGCAAAACACAAATGTGTCCTATGATTCAATGCAAAAACAAACAAACAAAAAAAATCTCCATTATTATTCATAAATTCACCAAACGTAGTCCTTCAGTATGCCATAATTGCAAAAGAACAACATCATAAAAACACTGGCCCATCCAGTCTCCGCTCAGTCTATGTTTCTTGTTCCTAAAATAAAAAACGGTCCATAAAAAAAAAAATAAATAAATAAAAAAAATCATCGATTTTAAAAAAGGAGGACCGAGCATAACGTTTTATACAACTATTGATCTCTCCCACAATACTCTCAAAGATTCAGGGCCAGTTTGAATCCAGATTCCTACATCAAATGAAAACCTGGCCGATGACTCCCAGCTCCTCGCAGAAGCCTCATTACGGTGTGTTTGTGTGGCTTGATTGTGAGGCGTTCTTGAATTTTGTGCACCTGCCACTCGTGTGAGTGATCTGATAAGCAGAGGCCGCGAGGAAATGAAACAGTGTAACAATCCTCTCACCCTCTGCCAATTACTGCCCATTGCCATCACGGGAGAACTGCCTCCCAAAACTTGGGAGGCAGTTCTTTGCACTCCTGCACCTCGTCTGGCTTTGGCTGCCATGCTCGGCTTCTTCTCCGGCTGTTCACAGGCATTGATCAGAGAGAAGAGGGGTCTTGCTAGGAGGACTTTCTGCCATGTCTTAAGGCTAACAATGTGAAGATATAATAATGAGCAAACCCAAAGAAGAGGTGTCAGTGCTTCTCAGATCTTACTGCGCTGTTATTCCCCCAATCAGAATCATTACACCGGCTGGAATACACAAGTGGAAAGTATGAAAAAGGTGTTTGTTATCCATCGCCCTGAACTGCAAAGGATATGAATCAGAAAAAAAAGAAGAAAAAAAACCCTTTCAAAAGCTTTTCAGTCTTTTTAATGTCTACTTAACAACATGAGTCATCACTGTGTCCGCGCATATAACAAAAATGGCAGCCGAACCGAACAGCCAATGCAGCAGCATATGGTGGCCAGTGGCCACAGATGTCATTCTGTCTCGCACGCGTTACCCAAAACTCTTCTGGCATGTCAGCAATAAGCCTCCCGGAAAAGCAAATAGTCATTATCTCCTACCAACTTTGAGCAGCTTGTTTCCTAGCATGAGACCGTCTGTTGGTGATTTAAGCCAACGCGCTTCAGAAGCACCTTCAAAAAACATCACTTTACACGCCGCCTCAGTCGCGGCAGTCCGGATACATGCGATGGAGGCCGGGGGGACGTAAAACACAAAAGCTTTTTTTTTTCTCCCCCAAATCATAACATTAAAGCGTAACATGATTGGCAAATTATGCATAAGCGGTGATTTTCCCACATCAAGCTGCGGTTAAAATTAAACTCTGGTCAACTGAATAATAGATTTGCTGCTTTTTTTCAAGAAGGTGCCATCACTAAACTGTGTACTTTGTCTGGTGGTGATGGAAATTACATATGATTTGATTTGGGCTACTCTTTAAAAACTTTTATGTTGTACCTGTACTGCTACATTTCGCTGAAAAAACATTGCCGTTTTTTTTTTTGTTTTTTTGTTTTTTTGATGGACAAACGTGATAACAAAGAGCTGTCGACGATGACCGCCTCGGTTTTATTGCAGCTGTCAACTTTTAGGCCAAACAGCTATCAGCTAGCTATTCACTAGCTCTGTCCATTTACCGCTTGGTGCAGAGCAGACCACAGTTGCTTTCCAGAATTTATACTCTGAAAAAAAAAAAAAAGCTGCCTGCTGTGACCATAGGCAACACCACATAGAGCAGTGAGAGTTGTTAAAATAAGGTTGTCGGCTGAACAGCTCAGAAAAGAGTTCAAATCTGCTCGGCCGAGAGTCAGAGGAGCCGGCACCAGAAAGGCAACTACATTACAGTGTTCAGTGTAGAGTATGGATTATTCGGAGCTGCATTTTAAATTAATCATAAAACATCCTTGCAGCCCATCAAAAGCTAAAACAGGGTGCCTTTCAGCCAATAACCGTCATCAAGGAAAATTGCACTGACTCTATTTACGTATAGTTTTAATCACGCTAATATGGGGAGGCGGGGATTTTTAGGATGGGAATAAAAAAGGACTATAAAAGCACAACATTGCGTCATTAAAATGTCATGATTTGCAAGAATAAAACTGGGGAAAAAAATTACTCTGATTGAACAGATACAAAAGAAGAAGAGGAGGGGAAAAGTCAGATATCAAAAGGCCGAAACTCAAAGACTTTTTTTCTTGTGATTGAGTCTGTTTGTTATGGATATGGTCTATAGGGTGCCATATATCGCTGCCATCTGCGCTGTCGTGACATCTGAAGGCCTGAAAGTGACAGATATTTACAAGTTTAATTTAAGGCAGCACCATGCCCGCCACATGGCAGGAAAATTTTGAAAAATAGATGCTATGCTAGCATGGACGCTGGGGATATGACAATCCATGATTAGAAATTGATTTTTTCTTTAACCCCAGGTTCAATTATCGGAGTTTATGTTTGATGGGACCATAATGGTGCCTATCTGCAAATCCAGCACGCCCCGGCTCATGCCATTTTATTTTCTTTTCCATCATCCGGTTCCATCGAGCTGTAATTGATTCACTAATTGCCTTTAATTATAAAGTAAATGACTTCTTTCTTCTACGCGAGTTGGGTTATCTGTTTTCGTAGCTATCAACGAAGAAGTTAATAAACTGGATGATAGGGTTAATAATCACGATCAGTGCTGTAATTCTAATTAGACCCAAGTAAGCATAAAGAAATGGAATTTTGTCATGAACATATAATTGCTTTGTGCTACATCTTGATAACAATTATATCAAGTTCCTCTGTGGAGAAAAGAAGAAAAAAATCCAGAAATCAATTATGTATTACCTTAAATGTCACCGCTACTATTATTTTCTGAAAATAAATAAATAAATGAAGTTTGCCTTTCTTTCTTTCCCTTTTTCGGTCTTGGGCTCGAAGCTATTCGCGGCTTATTGAGGGAAATGAATCACAGGATGGACGTTTTGCAGTACATTATTTCTAAAAAACATAAGTTCCTCGCTCTTCGGGGGTGGAGGAGAAGCCTGCTGAGGTGTTTGCTGCTGTTTTTGTTGAGTTAAACACATTGCTTGCTTTGCCACCCCTGATAAATAAAACATTAAAGCGCTTCTGGAAGAAAAAAAAGGGAGGGGGACGTGGGGGGCTGCCTCCCTGCCTGCATTGCACTTCCTCTGAATGCATCGTGGACACTGTGTCGCACTGTTGACACCACACACACACACACACACACACACACGTGCGCGCCCACACACACACACAGACACACACCCAAACACACAAACTTGGGTCCTCGCTCGCCCGCTCCCTCTCTACTCCACACTCACATCTTCCCTGCATGCACCGTGCTCTGAAACACTCGCTCGCAATCTCCCCAGAGGGAGCGCCGCCTCACAGGACACATGTACTGTTTACAACATATGAATTTACATGAACGTGTGTGAAAAAGTCTGCGCACGCGGACACAAAACCGAGATCGAAAAAAAAAAAAAAAACGAGATCATTCTGCAGTGTTAACGTTTGACAGACGTTTCCTCGGCTCTCCTCCGGATGATAGCGTTAATATTTGTTTTAGATATTTGGGATAAACACAATTTGCAGCGAGGGAAAAGGCGGGGAGACTGCTTGAGCTCCTAACGCTCCAAACTCAAACGTGACGGGTCCTGAACACCTCATTGGCTGCTTTGTCAGCAGCAGCATGCGCTCAGACGCGGCGCCCAGAACGGTGGTCCGCGCAGACGCCAATCTGAGCACGTTTTGCAGTCAAACATCATACATGCATAGATAAGAACCACATGTATAATTAAAATACTGAATAGCCTGACATGAGAGAGGGGGGGAGACAGTGTGCTGCTGTGTCTGGACTCCTCCTTTTTACTGCCTCGGAAATAAATAAGAAAATGAGCAAAATGCCGGACCCCCATGAAAACTTAATGGACAGATATTATTTAGCTTTGCTTGGATGGGCGGCCATTGTTCAGTTCACAAGATTTTTTTCTTTTTTCCTTTTTGGACCACATAGTGGCATAAGAGTGAAGCGATTCGGCTTCTGTTGGGATTTGCTCAAGTCTCAAATACACGACTGCGTGCTGGTGATGTGAGACAGAGGGCAAAAGGTTAGCCTGTCTGAGCGAGTGCAAATGTTGGCAGACGGGGGACGGACAGGTCGCTATGATCCAGGCGAGACCTTTTATAGATGCTCTTTTCACAAGTGTTTCAACATCACTTCACTGAGGAAGATTAATAGCATTTTTATAAGGAGAAATCTGGAGGAAAAGAGTGATAGCATTTTTTATTTTTTATTTTTTTTTTGTGACAGCTGACAAGAAGAGTGTGGGCATTGGAGCCGCTGCTGTAAGTCTGGAGGAGCATCAGACACACATACTCGTGGACTCATGGGAGTCACAAGATGTGGAGATAAGGAGAAGGTGGTTTGCGCAATCAAGGGTATGAATGGGAGAATAGCGGGGACAGAGATATTTAGAATGGTATTCAGATGGCATGGTGATGGTAATCAGAGGCTGATTGGCTTGAAGTATGGGCACAGTAATTGGACATACAGTAGGTAGTGATGTCAGAATCGTGAACGGGAAGATTCTGACAGTGTGGGACAGCAGAAGAGGCAGAATGTGAGTGAAAGGGTGAAGCAGAAATCCCAAGCACGGAGATGGAAAGGGGATCACCGAGGCCAAGAGCCAATCAGGGCCCCTCATTTACTGTGCCTCCATTTGTGACAATGCCAGCATAAGCCAGTTGGGTTTTGGACGACAATAAGGGAGCAGCAGAGCCAGAAGGAAGAAGCCAAAGAGTGACCAGAGCCATCGTGAGGTCCATATCTGTGAAAGAAGCAGCAGGCAGTGATGTTTGAGGGACGGCACCCAAATCTGATCGAAGCCAAGTCCAGAGGGCAAATGCATGATGGACCAGATGTAGCGATGTCAGAACTGTGAATGACAGGGATTTTGACAGCGCCGCGCGGGAGAAGAGACAAAAGGACGGTGAAGCAGGAATTTCCAGAAATTCCAGAAAAGCAAGGAGGGAGGCGATCCTCCTCACTGTACTCTGAACTCCCACCATCTTCCTAAATATTCCCAAGACACACCAAAACACAGTCGGCAATTGTAACAGGTGGCCTGCATGCAGCCGCAATGGATGTTCAGTGCTTCTTCTGCTTTATACCCGCAGCTTTTAACGAAGCCACGCTGTGCGAGGTCTCGTTCCCTTCAAATTCACGAGACAATTACACGGCTAATATTGAACCGTTGGCATGAAGTCTGAATTTCAAACATGTACATGTTTTGGCCCTGGGGTCATGCATTGTTTATGTTATTGTCCTCCCTGCCCGAGGGTGTTGCCGTGCACCCTGCTGTGCACCTTTTGTTGCGTCTTTGCGCAGCGCTTGTCTGCAGAGGGCGACCATTGATTAGATTCGGTAGGTACGGTGGCCGACAAGGGCCAAACGCACCGCAACGGCCCAATGCGTCTCAGTTAAGGAAAACAGCTTCAAGTATAGAAACAAACTCAACACTAGAGGAACGTGGTGCAAATGGAAAAACGTGCTGCAAAAAACAAAAAGACGATGCTGCATTTGTGTTTGTCTTTTGATGGAGCCAGAATTAAAAGGCGTTCCTCCGATGCCGGTATTTGGACTTTTGGACATTCTCCAGTCTTGATGACCAAACCATACTGCAGATCGGCATTGATTTGACCTGTTGTGAGTGTGTGTATTTTAAGTATTGGAGCTAAGTATGAATTTGACCATTTGCATATATTGGAAATATTGTGTTAAATAGCAGGGGTGCGGGGGTGAGTAGCCTTTTTTTGTTTGAACCGTATTTTCTCCTGCTTTGGTGAGCCATTTGTGTTCGGTTTGCTTTTCTTTGGTGGGTAAGTTAGACTAACCAAACGAAGATTGTTATGTTTATTATGTCGGCGGTGCTCACCCTGAAGCCCTAGCACTGATGAATAAATCATCTAGTTATGGACGGCTTTGGCAGTGACATCTGTGGGAGTGGGAAGAAAGGGGAGTGACACCTTTTGTGTTATGTCCTTGTTTCGCCTCGGCTGGGTGTACAATATATATAAAAAAAAAACAGTTTACCCAGCGCAGTCAAGGATCCCTCCTAATAAAAAAAAAACATTCACCATAGAATAACCATTGATGCCCGATGGGCCTTGAATTCTTTGGGATGTGGGGAGACGAATCGAATCCAGGCAACCGGGTGAAGTCATCAAAGTCTACCACGAAACTCAGAGCAGCTGACGGATACTTTTGAGTTTCCGTTGCACTCATCTCCCACACAAAATCAGATGAAACCAAATCAGTCAGGTTTGCAAAGCCAGTTGCGATGAAAATGTAGAGTTTGTTTTTTTCATTTTGGTAGTTGACTGACTCGCCGCGAGAAAAAGCAACAGCAATCCGAGGCCAGTGCAACGCTAATCCATGCCAGATTAGCTGCATTCTCAGACAGGAACAAAATAAAGCCCCATCCTCTGAGAATAATGTATGCCGAGCTCTTCACAGGGCTGAACATTGCTTTGAGTCTAATAGCATCATAAATATCTCAGATGACAATGATTAAGTATGGGAGCGTGCATAAGTTAGGACGGCGGAACCTAAAGCTAAAAAGTACGTGACATTATTTAAGAGGGAAAGATCGCAATCTCGAAAGTGAGTCAGTAAAATTAGTCCCCCTTCTCCTTCTCTTTTTCTCAACGTTACCTCGTTCAGAACCTATTGTGGGGGAACGGCGGCTAATCCACTGAGAGGATGTCGTGGACTGTTGTGGAGGGAAAAAAAGAGGCTGTTTCAGCAAACGGTAAAAGTGCGGGAGCAATGACAAGGCAACCCCCCTCTCGTACTTTACATACAAATAGCTGTCAAAATAAAATTGCCTATTTTGAATAAGAATATGCCCGGGACGAAAACAGAAATATATGAAAGGGCAAAGTAGCTCAGCGGAGCAGACGGGGGGAAAGCATGAAATAAGATATTAATGTGTTCTAAATTGAAAGACATTGAGTTATGACTTTGCGAGTAAAGTAAACTCATGTCACTTTCATCAGTTTTCTAATATAAATGTTATGATCGGGTTTTGATATTTTCAGAGATGTCAGCTGAAAGGGGATGACGTTTTCCTTTCGTTGCCAGGTCTTTGATAGAGGTCAATGGAAAGGTGACTTTCAAGAAGTGAAAGATGAACAGCTTCTGCAGGACCCGGTTGGTCTAATATCATGAGTGCTCTTCCGGGAAGTGCGTCTCATATTGTGAAAATATTAAAACCACGACGCTGCGTTCGCATCTTGCGCGATTGTAAGATCTAGCCGTAGCGTTGCATGCTGCAGTTCCACGTGCAAGATTTTATGACGGTTTTTGTCACGTTTCGGTTAAGATTTGAAAAAAACTCAACAATATAACTTTGAAGAGGAATGGTTCACATGTTTTTTAGTGTCATAAACAGCATAAAACACTGATCTGATCTTGGGTTTTTAGTTTGTTATTTGTTTGTGGTGCATCCCCTCCCCCCCCTCCTCGTGCCCCTCCCCTCCCTGTCCCTCTCCTGCCGGGGGTGTGGCTGGCTTCTCCCATGGTGACAGACGAGTCGCACCTGTCTCCCGTTCATTCATCAACTCCTCCATAAAAACTGGATCTACTCTCCGCTCCTCTGCCAAATAATTCTGTCTCATTTGGCAGCTCTCTAGTTGTCGCATTATCTTTCGCTCCGTGAGTATATATCGAGCTTTTCAAATTGTGAGACACTTTATCATTTTTTTTTTTTTTTAGGGGTGTGTGTGTGTGTGTGTGTGTGTGTGCTGCGTGCCTCGTATCCCGACCGCCATCTCCTGCTGCTGACCTTGGGGTTTTTTTTTAAGTTAGTTTGCCACTGAAGACGCCAGGCTTGTCATTGGGGACTTTTTGCTCACCAGTCAGCCCCCGTCACCGCGGCTTTGTATATTTTTTGCAGAACTGTTTGTTAAAAAGAATTTTTGATCTGTCTTCTGGCATCCAGTCTCCAAGCAAAAGAACCACATTGTACCACCCTGGATGCGGCCGTTGTGACGTCACCAGCTGGTGGGTGGACTTTTTGACCGTGAAAGCGGAGGAGGAGCGAGGAGGAGATTTGATTGAGGCCTTATTAAGCCAAAATCGATATATTTCTTATGTTTTAGAAGAGAGTTTTCCATAAACGCAGCATCGTTTCAAGAAATGTGTTTGTCAACACAAAACTACTGAAAAGGCTGCAGTACATATGCCAGGCCTGTGAGGGGTGCTGTATCGCTGCAACGGAAATAAACAACGAGAGAGGAAGACAAGGAGTGTTTGCGTAAAACAGTTGAGATGTTTAAAAAAAAAAAAAAATGGCAGCGAATATGAATGCGCATGAAGAGAAATGGGAAGTCGGTGTGGAGCCATAACAAGCTCAGTCGCTCCTGGAGCACAAACGCAACAATGCAATCCGATGCTGTTGGCGGGGTTAGCGGGTGCGGGTTAAGGGAGAGGTGGGAATATGATGTCATTTCTTTCAGAAATGATGCGTATGGGCTGGAAAAAAACGGAAATGCAGGGATGGCGTTTTGAGATTTGATCACTCCGACACCCGGTTGGTGATTAAAAAAAAAACCTTTTTGCGGATATACCTGAACCCGTCTGCGCGTGGAAAAGGCCTGAGAAACACACAGGTTGCGGTGGCAGCCGATCGTCGATCATTTATCATTTATTTACAAAAATGATCATGTCATTTTGAAGACTTTGAACCCAGCGACTGAGACCACGAACACATTCGGAAAGCATTTACTCAGGCAATAAATTGAGCAGTGGAATCATTTTCTACGACTTCTGAATAATCAGACTACTTTTTGTAGCCACGGCAGTCGTCACCTCCTGACCATTAGAATGAAAACATCTATAAAAACAAGTCACTTTCTGGACCCAGGGGATGTGCACCATTTTGAGCAGCTATCCACTTTAAGGTATCATTACACAATATGGAGGTCATATCGCGCTCGCACAGCAGCCATAAATTGCAGGTTTAAGAATAAAAAAGAAATAACATGATAGAGTGATACTGACGCAGACTCTAAAAGTGGCTCTTCATCCAATGGAATCTCATTAGTGGGCGTCAGTTTATGCAAAATCTGATCATATCAAAGCTGCTAAGGTCATAGGGTAAAATTGAACCAGATTTTCTAAGCTGCCACTTAATTTGGCATCTGACGTGTCATAATCACGGACCATCATTACCGTCTAACATCATCAGAAGATGTGCAACGCCAGACCGACCAAGGCATTATGTTTGCGATATTCATTTTGATTTTTAAGCAACAGCCATATAGATAGAATAATTAAGAAAAATGAGACAATTATCCATCAAGGGCATTACAAGAGGCAGGAGCCAATTTATCCCTGAAGAGAAGGCTCTGAATGGGCTTGATAAATCATCAAGAAGGGGGGATATCATTTGAGCCTCGCAGCGAAAAAACTGTAGCGCAAGCATATTTCAAACCATTAAGGGCTAAAGTTAGCTCGTCCCCGCCGCTGCACCTCCCTTTCTGCCAATCTATCAAAGGGTGCGCAGTCTTTCTTGTGAGCCCAGCAGCCGGCCGGGCCGCGTGCCTGAGAGGTGCCCCGAAGAACAAATGTTTCATTTTCATTAGTTACCAGGTAGCGTGCGCCCGAGGGCCAGCGGGCCAGGCGCTCTCACCGTCTGAAAGTAAATCTTTACGGGGAGAATAAGGGATGGAGAAAACTTTTCAACCACTTTTCAGTTGGAGCGAGGGTGGTGCTGTGACAGAAAGAAAGAAAAAAAAAACGTAGAATATTGTGGGATGATATTCATCTCACTTAAAGCATTTTTTCCCCCCCTTGTATTATAGTACTGCCGGAGTGGCTCTGCTTTGTAGCCCCGGCGATGTTTATCACGCCGGCTGTACGCTTTGATGTAGCTGTAAATAAGGACTAATGATCGGCCATTTATTTAATGGTTTGCTTTTAGCTTATAACGATTTTCTCAAAACCTGCCCTCATTAATATTTCATTCATTTTGTCTGGTGGATTTTGATTTCAGACTAAGAGCCAAGCTAGCGCCTGCGTTTTGAGCCAAACGCCAACGACAACAACGGGCGCGCAGTAACGCCGCATAATTACCACGTGTTAGCTACGATATGTTCCAGCTATGATAAGATCCAGTATGGCTCGACATGCTGGATTAACTGACTGAGCGATAAGAAAGGTAACAAAAAAAAAAAAAAAATTAGGTTGGTGGTTGGGAAGTGATTGTGATATTTTGTGCCACATTAAACCTTCACACATTAGCATTCTGAAACGAAATTGTCGGGATAAACAAGCGAAAGAAAATAAGGCTTAATTAAGGTTGTACCTTATGAAACAGAATCTTTGGTAATTTCATCGGAAACACCTGTTTCTCCCTGCAACGTAATGCCAAAGCGGCTGCTGTTAAAAAGGTCCATCAACAATCGTTTTGGAAGGCAATGACAAAATTGTTTTGCGGAGATATTGCTGAATTAAAATGCAGTTTCAAAATTATAATTCCGGATTAATGTATTATCTGGTGATGAAGGAATGTTTCTTTGAACAATTTTCTTGTTGCTTTTTTGACATACATGGTTGATAAAGAACTGAGCAAAGTGCCCGCCGATTATAAGTAACCCCCTGCCTCGCGTTATTAATATTGCAAATATACTTTCGCACACCTCCATCACGGAATTGGAATAAAGAAATCCTTTTCGTCCAACTTGTATTGAAAATGTTTTTTTATTGTTTGATCCATATTATGTTTAATTACTTGATAAATGTTTCGAAAAATCTATGTAAAACCCCAGAAAAGGCACTGTGCCTCGTGGGTATTTAGAAGAATCACATCCACACAAAGTGCATCAGGGGCCGCACAGGTCAACATCACCCTCGGGGGGGGCCCCCTTAGCCGCCTGCACAGTCACACCAAGTTGAGACTGTCTCACTCTTCATTTATCTGGAAAAAAAAAAAGTCTTATTTTACCTCTCTCCTTAGATGATTTGGTAATCCCACATCAATCACCGGTGTGCCAGATTTTTCATCTCACTCTCGCAGACTTTCGCCCGAACCGGTCCGCGGGGCGCTCCGAGAGGTGCGCGCTTGCTGCCACGCTCCGGATGGAGCGAATGGCCGGAATTAAGACGAATGCACAGACGGGACAAACAACCGCCGGCTGCCTGAGGGTTTTTTTTTTTTTTTTGTGTGTGTGTTTTTGTTGTTACTGTAATTCCCTTCCAGTAACTTCATCCGGGGGTAGGCGTATGAAAGACTGAACTGCCGTCGTCGGATTCTGACAGGTCTGGTAGAACAGCGCTTTATGTGTCCCTTTCACTTCCACAAAGCCCATCCTTTGCAGGTGTCACTTGATTTGTTGTCCTGCAAATGTGTGGGCGGCACTCAGGCGGCAAGCAGATACAGGGAAGTGCCAATCTTCCCCTGAGATTTGTCGGAACTTCCCGAGGCTATTGTGGATCCAGCGCGCCTAAGGTTCACACACACACACACGCACACCTTTTCCATCCAAGATATGTAGTGACATTTTTCTTCAAATGTAACATTACTGTAATTTTCGAGAAGACGACGGACATCACGCAGTGTGGAGTATTCAGATAAGAAAAGCAGTATTATTTCTTTTTTAAATTGCCAGTATTGGTCAACCGGAACAATCGTAATGGCCTCCGTTGTCAACGCGAGCATTTACTCGTTGACAAACTACGGTGTGGTGAAACTGTTGATTGGATTCCTATCAAGCAGGTGAACCTGAAATGACGGGTGTGAGGAGACAATTTGCGAATCCGAATCAAGTGACAGCTCCACAATCATTCCGCTCTTGCCTCATTTGCGGCTGCTAAGAGGTCCGGCGGTACACGATAATGCAAAATGAAAAGAAACAGGCAACTGCGCGGTCGTACAGTTGTCGCGCTCTATGAATTGAGTGATACCTGACTGCCTGCAACATGGAAACACTTTCAAAGATTATTGATTGCAGGTGTTTGGAGTGTCAGAACGCGCTTCTGCTATATTGGAATTGGATAAAGTTAACACGTGTGCCAAAAGGACACTACTCAGGAAGATTGTTTGCTTATTCACATGCATTCAGACGCAGTTTTGACTTGCAAGTCGTCATCGTGTTGATTTTTTTCGCTATGTAATCAGATCTTTTACTTGAGAGGAAGCGGCAAACTGTCTGACGTTGTGGTGTCTGCAACTTTGGAACCTCATGCTCTGCATATGGCCTTTTTTTATTGCTGACCCGGCTGACCTTTCATTGTTCATCTTTAAATGGATTGTATGTTTATTTTCTCAATGAACTTGCTTCTGCAGTCAAACATGCCTCGAGCCGAAATGGTGTTTTACGTTGTTCTCATGTGCAGCATGACTAGCTGCCTGATTTGTCGAGCCGAGGAGATCGGGGCCAAATTTGGGTGCCAGCACAAGCGGGTTTCCATTTTTCCTCCAGCAAAAAATCCACCAGTCGATAAAGCTGGATCTGCTGCAGAGGCTCGCAAATGGGTAAACAATGATAATAACCGGGAGAGGGTGAGAAATAAACATGCGGCGCTCATGGTCCTTTTGCTCTCCATTCTCCACACTGGAGCTCCTCCCACGCTGTGGTCAAATGGCAGCAGATCATGAGACTTCATAGTGAATATGCACAAACCCACTTATGACAGTGAGAAAATCAAAATAAAGACGTCTCTTTAATAGAGGCCTGTTGCCAAAAAAAAAAAAGCCCTGGTGCCCCTCTGCAGTCAAAGGAAATGCGGTAATAATTTTCAATGTTTAGCTATGAGACTGCAGGCAAGTCCAAGCGAACTCGCAAGTCACTGGAAGTTATCAACTCATGTGACGTGGGTCCGCACCTTTACGACAGTTAAAAAAAATTAATTAGTAGAAGTTGAAAAATTGTAAGTCCCTCAAAATGTTATTGAAATGCGGCATTCGGGTAAACGATGCTCTCAAAATCGTTCTTCCGAAATTTCCAGTTCTGAAGCGGCGCCGCGTGAGAACATCGTGGCACCGCAAAAGCGTTTTATCTTCCCTACTTGTTCGGCTTTGATAAACATCTGATTTATTCTTCCTCGACGCTCACAAATTGCACCTACAAGTGCACATCATTCAGCCCCATCCCGGCGCACGCTGTGTCCCGCCCGTCCCTCTGAGTATTGCAACTAGCACATGAATGATGGACACTGAACATGCAAATGAATATGGAGAATCCGCTAATGAGTGTGGCTATAGCGGGATAAACACAGCCCTTAAATGATAGAAAAACGCAGGGTTTGATATGCCGAAGTGCCAAAGGGTTATAATTGCACAATAATTTCAAAGTGCATTTTTTTTTTTTTTTGCGCCCTCTTTCATCTTACATTTCCCAATGTCCTCTCCTTTTTTGTGCTTAAATATTCCACTAAATCCATCAGATTTGAATGCTGTAGATGAAAGTGAATATTTCAGAGCTGAAAAAAGGACTTAACACTAGATAAATTTGTATCTGTAATATGATCTATAATATGATTTGACTGGTCAAGCAGCATGAAACTGGCATGAACAGACCCCATAGAGCTTTCCTGACTGCTCTCATGCATTTCTAAGAGGGCTGTATGCGAATCCTCCTTCATCGTCTCTGGTGGTTATGATGTGCTAGCTCAGATATTACAGCTCTCACAGTAGATGGAAAACTCTTTTACAGTTATGCAAATGTGAAATATTTCAGTCGGAGTGACTCGTGTAAGATAAAATTGATTGCATGCCGGGGAAGAAAAAAAACGGAATTGATCTTAAAACTTGGAATGAGAAAGAATTAAACTGCACTTTGTTTTCAAGTTCCAATCAAGCACACTTGCGAGCAGCAGTGCATGATTGCGATATCGCGTGCGCGCATGTGTGCATGCGTGTGTGTGTGCGTGCATGTGTGTGTGCGTGCAGCAGTCTGAATTGCAGTGGTCATTCTCTCCTTAATCGGAGCCAAATAGAACAGCTGTCAATGAGAGTGACCCAAATGATAGATAGTCTACTCTGAGGGGCCAGCAAGGCTATTTGAACATGGGGACCATCACTTAGAATCCCCCCGCCCCCTCCGACACCCCCACCCCTAAGTTCTGCTGCAGAATTGATATCGCCTTACCTCGCCCATATCAAAAGCCTTCTGTGTCAGCGTCGTTTCCACTACAAGCTCATTGCGCCAACCGCAAGAGGTGCAAAGCGAGTTCTTTCTGGAAAACAAATAAGCAGCACAGCACAACAGAACCTCCCCATGGGCAAGCCTTGAAATGGATTATCTGTCTTTAAACACCCACACTCCTTTTCTCCGTTCCTCCCTCCTCTTCTTGACATCTCCTGTTCTGTGATCCAAATTATAAATCGCAACGGGAGGGCGAAAGATAAAAGTTCCCACGGGAAACGCGCTTTTATGTAAAGAAGAGGGAGCGGTATGTGGTTCCAGACGCGGTAATGGAAGTTACAAAGCTGACCATTCCCCCCCAACCCCCCCACATGAAAAATTGCAACCCGGGTGTCATCAATCTGCATACAAATAACGCCATTTACACGTCTTTAATGCAATGAATATGCCAAAATCCAATTTCAGCCAGGCTCGGGTGACCCACCAATCCTTCCCTTTAATTTTATGTGGGGAGTAAATCAGAATCGGCCTTATTGGCCAAGTTTGTGCAAACAAAGAAGGAATTTGGCTACAGTTTTAAGGTCGCCCGCACCGTACAAGAATTTTAGCGTTAAATATTGAAAAAAAATAAACTAAAAAACTCTAATAGGTATAAGTCTTCATGTAACATTATATACAGGTCTGTGAGCAAGTGCAAATAGAATCATAAAGGTCGGTGGACTAGTGCAGGTAGAATTATGAGGTCTGTGGTATAGTGATGTATCAATAGCAGGGGTACTCTACATGAGACAGGCGGTAATACATGCCAATATCACACTATTCCTTTACAAAAACACCTTTACTGGAAGTGTCGAGCGTGTGTAACGGCTTTCGCAAATTTTCACAAATTATTCCATCCAAGTACCACATTTCCTAGTTCAGGACTATTCATTCGAATGGCTTAAAATATTGATGTGATAAGAGGAAAATTCTGAGCTGCAGAACGGGGGGGCTCCTGAAATTGATGTGTCATTAGAAGCTCGGGAAGCTGCAGGACACACTGGGGAAACGGACGGCAGTGTTACACACCGACGCCGGACCCCGTCGCGCTTCCACTCCAGGTTGCGGTGAGGAAGAGCAGCGCTGCAGCATCTAAAGTGGACAACACGCAGTTGGGTGTCAACAGTTCCGTTTCAGATGATCTCAGACTTCTGAATTCCGCTCCAGTTTGCCTTGAGACCCAGGCTTCATATCTCCAGACAGCTCTACTGATCCACTTTTTGTTTATTTATATATTTGTTCAAAAATGATCATGCTTCTTTATTTTTGAAGAAATACGCACTGCAGTGAGTCAAGCCATTATTGGCTCGTCCTAACGGTTGGCGTTCAGGAAACATTTCTCCACAGGCACAGATTGCTCTCCATGGCAACAGGCAGAGACTCGCATGAATCAAAGCCTGGCTTTGTTGACCTCAGTGATGCTCTTGACAAGGAAACACATTGCTGTGGTCACAACGTTATGTTCGCACTTATGTTTCAGTCGCCACATGAAATTACTGTACTCGAGACTGTTGTTATCCAAGCACCGTAATTACGACGCCGCCAAAGTCAAAATGAAACTCGTCCCACTTTTTTTTTTTTTTGTGTGTGAAATCTATTCCAAAACTTAACTGCTCATCCTGTGATGCGTTACTGACTGAACAATACGCTGCCGAAGCGATACCACATTTGTTTCCCCTTTTTTTTGTAACAGTTTTCTGCTCAGGAAAACTAAAGCATGGCAGAGCCTCATACCAGGTTTGCAGAGCCAACCATGCTAATTGCACCTTGGCACATGGGAAAAGTTCGGCCTGAAGGCTTTCTGACAGTCTTTCTTCATGAAAATGAGACAGAAATCCAGTATAACATATAACAGGCTCGTATTGTGAAAGGGTCCATTTTAACCCAAACCAGGATCTTTTTTTTTTTTTTAAACCAAACCATGTAATTTTGTTACATAAAGTAACCAAACTGCAATGGAAATCTGGAAAAAAAAAAAAACCAAGTAAACAATATGACTGATCCATAAATGAGTCAAAGCCCAGTGCCCTGAGGGTGATTAAGCCATTCATCTACCACTGGTGTGAGTGTGAGAAGTCTGCATGTGCTGCTGTTTGTCGAGAGTGAAATGAAAAAAAAAAACAAGAAAAAAAAACAAGAGGAAAACCTCAGTTATCTTCCCCTTTCCAGTAAAATTTAGAAAAACCATTTCCTTTTCAACATGACTGATGAATTAACGTGATTAAAGCCCAATCGGAGGGAGTCCCAGAGGACACGGAATTGTTTGAGCAAACTTCCAGTCAGGAATTATGATTAAGTCTTTCACCTTTTTGTCCACGACACTGATGCTGACACATTCAAACAGCAAACGGGGAAAGCAGTAAAATGCATTACATGACTGCATCCAGTTCGCTAACACCAGATATCGCAACAACAGGCCACCGGGTGTGAGCCGCCCCTCCATCACTGCCCACTGCTAAGTTTGTAACCCGGTTGGTCGGGGTGAAACTCCTTCGTTCTTATTTTTCTTAAAGTAATTGCTTTGGAAAAACGACGTTCTTGTAACTGCCGGACCTCATATCAACCGATCGGTGCCGAGAGGCAAAACCCAACTGAACGTTACAGGAGTGCCGTTAAACATCTGTATCGCGCAAGAGTGCGTCCAAGATTTTTCTTCTTTTAGGTTTCCCCCCCCTACAAGAAAGTTCCTCCCTGGCAGACATGCAGCAAAGCACCAGATGACCTCGGATAATTGGCCTCGTTGGACGCCAGCGTCGACTTTTTTTTTTCAAACACTTAGATGTGATGTTAGCATCTGATCTTTGAAGAGTGAATCCGGAAACAGATTTGGTTTCATGGAGCAGGGCCAAAGGATGGACCCCATGTTGAAATGCAGACACCAGTGACGCCGTTCACAAACAAATACATATCGAGTAAACCTGCGGGATCCGGTTATTGATTATTGTATCATACATGTCTTTTATGTATCAGACATCAAACGTAACTTACTAAATATTTGGCCGCATGAATGATAGGCGTTACTTGTGACCTTGATCATAGTCCACGCTGCAACCGCCGCCGCCGATGTTCGGACGTCATCGGTGGCCTCGGGAGCATCCGGCGCCATTATGTTTGCTCGGCTGCGTAAACCTCTTCTCCTCGCGCCTTCGTTACTCTGTGGGAGTTGATTAATGAAGCAGATTTCCAGCTATCAAGCTGGGTGCAAACTGTTTAATTATGCATCTTGGAATCTCCTTATATCATGTTTTAGTAGCTTCACCAGCACTGTGGGACCCAGGCGTTGCGCGTGGGAGGCCCAGCCAGTGGAAAGCCTCAGTAGCGTGCGCTATATTTGTCTAAGAAGACGACCTTTGCCACTGCGACAAATTAAAGCGGAGTGATTTGTGTGTGCCGTCACTTTGCCCTTTCATGAGGGCTCTGCCGGGGTTGTCACAGAGATCCTGACGGAACTCAATTCATATTCCGAGTTAATCAAAATGCGTGACTGCGGGCAGGCGAGGAGCTCGCGCTGTAAAACGGTAAAGATGCAGTTTACAGCCCGACATAGACATCTGTCCCCATCAGCCACAGCTGCTGCGAGGCCGCCTTATGGCGGTTAGGGTCGCTTTCGCAGACACTCGCGCCACTTTCATGTTTTTCAACTGGAGTGCACAATTTGTTATACAGCAGTCTGCTAAGCTGGTATTAATCTTGGCAGATAAAAAGCTTTGGCTGTTACGTCGGTGGGCTTTGAGAAACAAAACATTCACACCTCCAGCGAGTGGAAGTTGAGATGGTCGTGATTCCTGGAAACACGGGGCGCGATTCCAGAGTCCTAATCGGCGCTTTCCATACACTAGCGGCATCCTCAGGATCCAAACCTTCAAACACATCCTAAAGTCGCCCTGTCATGAAAGGGCCTTCATCTTTAGGAATGCCGCCCCAAATCGGCCAAAAGCATGAACTGACTGATCTTTGCATTTTTTCATTAAAATGAATGTCTACAAAGCCAATATGAGGTTACAAAATGCACTGAAAAGCCACTGCAGACCGAAGGACCTGGCTCACATTCAGGAACGTTAAAAATAACCAAAACGAAACATTAAAGTACTGTGATTGAAAACCGATCATTTTTTATACCCGCAATTAGCATATAACAACATTCAGTGTCTTTGTGGTCCGAGCGCAAAAACCGCACACGTTTCGGTCGGCTTTGGCTGCACGCAGGTAAACATTCCACGCAAGTTCGAACCCATCGACCATGTTTGACAACTATGTAGCTTTTTTGTGTGTGTGTGTGTGTGTGTGTGTGTGTGTGTGTGTGTGTGTGTGTGTGTGTGTGTATCTGCACTCATATGCTTTGGGCAACAATCCTTATCAGAGTGTAAACTACATCTGGTGAGGAGTGAAGGTAAAGTCTTGGCTCAGGTATCCACCAACTACACCTGAAGCCATGAATTTTTGGCTGCTGCCCCTAAAGGCTATTTCATGGTTAATGGGCTCCCAGGTTGTGGTAAGCGCTGAAACAAAAAGGAAACCCTGAGAACAAATCTCCTTGGCTATGAAATAAGGCGCAAATTTATTACTTGAATTACCAATTTTTTTTATTTTTTTATTTTTTATATTTTGCAGGCTGCTGTGATGCAGTATATGGTGTCGGTCTGCCAGACACGTTGACCAAAGTTGGGGGGAAAAAAAGGGGCACACTTTTTGACAGGCGCCCTCCAGCACTGCAAACTATTTCAAAGGGTTTATCCAAAAAAAAAAAAAAAAAAAAAAATACGACTGAAGCTTTCAGGACACGATTACATGTTACAGACGTGAGAGCACAGACGCGAGCGAGCTCTCCTTTCAGTGCACAGCCGTCTTTATTTTATTTTCCTCTCCGGGAGGCAGTGTTTGTGGTTGGTGATGATTCCCCTGCGAGCAATGTAGCAGGTGGGTGGATGGACAAAACAAAAGATCAAATCAATAGTTTCAGCCACTGCTTAATTGCACAGTGGGAGCCAAAGGTTTTTTATTACGGGCCCCGGTCAAACTTTTAATATACCTTGAGCCTCTGGAGTACGCTGCTGCAGCACACCTCGCTTTGTCTGGGAAACAAAGGCTTCCCTCTCGACTTTTATGCGCCCCATCTTCCAGTCAACCTTAGCAACTTGCAGTTTTCAGCAGAAGAGTTTACAAACAGCAGCGGATGTAATGAAGTCACAGTATCCGAATTAAGCCGCTTATGAGATTAGACTATTCAACCTACCTTCTCTGGTGTGGAAATTATTAGAAAACAAAAGGTTTACCAAGCGAGGAGATTTAAACTGAATTGGAGATTTTCCTCCTCACTTCAAACGTAATGCCATTGAAATGTGTGCGCTGCAAATTAGTAATGCACTCACTTTTAATCAAAAAAAAAGGGGCCTGAGGAGGAATGCACCTCCAGGAAAAAAGAAAAAAAAAAAAAAGAAAAACCCAAGCCATCAGTCTTCCCACCTGTAAGCTTGACAGGTTCGCGCTACGGTTGTATGTGATTTGGAGCGTTGGGTAATTTGACGAAGAACAATCAATAACGAGAGTATCACGGTATTAACGCGCCGAGGATGCTCAGCGGGGCGAAGTACAAGAATGTAAAGTGCTCCAAATGTGACACAAATGACGCTAGCTCTCTGATCGAGGATTAAACTCTCCAAATGTAGCATCATGCGCGTCTCACACGGCTGGCACATTAAGGAATTTGAAGCGTGGCCCATCGATGTTTTATTCAGGCCCGCGCCGATTCGTTAGTCATTAGCTTAACAAATTTGACAAAGGTGCAGCTCTGCCTGCATAAACAGGCTTGTTCCCTCAGACGCTAACATGCGTGCAGACGTCACACGCATGAGGAGATTTTGAGTAAATGATATCGGAACGCAAAGCATGAGCGGCAGATTAAAGCTGCTTCCTGGGATTTTGCTCATTAAAACATTTCCACAGTTTAACAAGGGCGCATAAAACCTCCAGCCAGCGAGTTCACGGCGCTGCTCATTTGGGAGAAATTGACTGAAATCATGTTCATGATCCTGCATATTAGCATTTGTGCCGCTTAAAACAAGGTACAGAAGTGGTCAATATACACCGGTCAGTCATAACATTAAAATTGCTGCATGATGCTAATATTTCGGGCGTCCCACTCATATGCATCAGGGTGACAAAATATTAGGGACACCTCTCAGTATAATCCAGTACAGTTCACATGGCAAATGGCGCCTTCCGCAAACTTTGCAAGTCATGAGCCGTCGCCTGATCTCGATGACGCTGAGATGGAGTGAAATTTGAACTGCTGTTAATGCCGAGATGACGAGTCAGGAGGATGATCAGCATCATGGAGATTCACTAAAAACAACAACAACGACAGCAACAAAATGTCAGCCGTACGGTGACTGGAGGTGCACACAGCAGGGCTGCACCCAAACACCGTGGACCTCATTCCACAGGGCCCGTGAATGTCGGCAAAAGCACCTAGCAGACAGGAAGTCGCCAACCCGTGGCACATACACACAACTGTAAGAGCATATCACGCTCCGCTCACGCCAGCGGGGAAAACGCTCCAGAGAGCACATGGTCACCTGCGCGGAATGATTTAAGCATGTAAATAGCAAAATAACACCACCCGGTAGGATGGATGACTGAAGGGAGGCAGCGGCGGGCGGGGGGGGGGGGGTCCTGGCGTGGAGGGGAACTC
>CAAKHG010050411.1:11003-21015 GCA_901007715.1 Dactylopterus volitans
TCAGGAAGTCAACAAAGCATAGCTGAATCCTGGGAAAGGCTGCTCCAAAGACGCGTTCAGTATCACAATAGATGGAAAACTACAGTCCTGTTTAATACATGGTTTATATTTATCACTGTAGGCAAACAATACACTTTGAAAATGGGTCTGGAAAAGAATGTGTCTATGTACTCGGGCAGCTGAAGGAGCATATCAAGACAGTTTAGGAGAAAGCGTGCATTAATCCTCATGAACTATGACATGATTATCCACTGAAAATAGTTACTAATGCACAGCATGACATGGCTACAAGAGATAGTTTAATCCAAAACGGCACAGCGATTCCTGCGGCTCTGTTGGATTGATGTCAGCTCATGACCAGACTGCACCAAAGTCTAACTGACAGTGGACAGAGAACCGCCTTTTCATTTGGTCTCTGAATGGTTGCTTGGACTGCACCAGGGTTCCACTGACAGATTTCACACCAGTGCAAACGGACCACACTAACCACACTGGGCAAAATCACTTGAGACCGTTTTTATAAGACCAAATAGGTAAAGTGTGAACGCACCATCAGTTAATTTTGAATTTTTGATACTAAAACACTTAAATTTAACACCTTTAACCAACACTCAGTCTTGATGGGACATGCACCATGTCAGTATGACGAGTATCACATAAGATTCTGATGATTATTCTGCTTCATCATGCATAATGAGATTATATTGGCTTAGCTTGGCAATAGCTAAGTGAATGGTTTGCTGCTCAGGAGCTGAGCTAACGCCAAGCTTCCTCTGTACTATAGGCACAGAGACCAAATGCATTCAAATAAATGAATAGTCCATTAAATAAAAGCAAATGTCTGCCAGCTAAAAGTGCCTTGAAAGCATATTAGCATTAGAACAGGATAGGCACTCGTTTGTCTCGTAAGACAGTGTTTTAGCAGTTTGAAACAACAGGGATGAGTTAGCAGACTGGCTTCTCTTTATACATACATGTGACATCTGGTTTTTCTCCCTAAAGTACTCATCACTCAATTTACCATTCTAAGGGTCGGTGACTGATGGTTCGACCTAACCCCAACATGATCAATTCTTTATTTTTTTCCCCCCTTTCCTCTCTCTACATTGTCACTGAAACTCATCCTTCTCATTTAAAAGGTACTGTATCTCCCTTGTCTCAATTAATCTCACTCTCCCCCTCTGTTTGCCCTTCTGCTTTTCCTATTCCTGCATCCCTGCATCCATCTTGTTCCTGCCCTCCCCGTTCCCTCAGGCCCAGCCACCACTCTGGTATTCCCAAAGTCATCTGCAATCAGACATCTTCAATGGATTAATTACACTGTCCTCACACAGCTTGATTGAGCATCTAACATCCACACACCACCTCCTCAGACCCCAGTGCTCCCTCCTCACCTCCACCCACTTACTGGCCTCGCATGCTTTCTTCTCGCCCTCTTTTCATCTCCCTTTGATGCCTCCTCTACGTCCTCTCCCTTTTCCATCTCCCTCTCTAAACTTCTACCTTTAACTCCACTCCCCAGCGCAGCCTCCCATTCGCTACAATGACCACAGCGGCCGCCACCCCCCACTAATTGGACATCGATTAGCTGGGCCCTCTTCCTGATCTCTCCTGAATATTGGGATCACGCTAATTGAAGAATTAACTTAGGTGAGACTTGGAACTGGATAAAGGAAGAGGGAGAGAGAGAGAGGCGAAGGCGGACAAAATGTTTTGGATTAAAGAAATACGATATGCTCACACAGGGGTGCATCCGGGCGCATTTCATGTGGTGATCGTAAATCAGTATGGACATTTCCAACATAGGAGAATTTGCAAAATGTTAAATTGGCTGTTGTTATCTGATTAGAGCAAGTTTAATCACTGGGGTACCCATTAAAGTAAAAAAAAAAAGAGCAGAAGAAAATTCAGCAAACTTTAACTGGCCAAGCTTATCACTAGTACGCACATACATCAAAAAAAAAAAAAATCATACACACACACACACACAGACACAGAAAGAGAGAGAGAGAGACAGAGAGACAGAGAGAGGGAGAGAGTCTCTTTCTCACACCTCCCTCCAATACACACATCCCCTTCACATCAATCATGGATCCCAGACCATAACCCTAAAAGCAGAGTTCTGCTTTGAGTCATTCTAAAATCATGATGGATGACAACTTCCCAAAGCAATCCCTCTGTGTGCCAGCATCATTTAACTAAAGGCATCAACCTGCCCCAGCCAATACCACTCCTCTCTTTCCACGGCTTGAGAGAGCCGGACTCCGCCTTTCAAACCCCCGACATGATTCTGAAAAAAAAAAAAATCCTCCCGAGGAGACGTATGAAGGCAGCTACAGAAGAATGAGCTTCACCCAAGTTTCTGACCATGAATCTGTAACGCCCTATCCCCCACTTCTACCGCCCCCCCACCCCCTTTTTTTTTCAAGCGGTAAAGACAGGATTGTGAGGAGGTTAAGCTGACCTCAGGCTCACGCTTTGGAGTGGGCTTACCCTGGAGTGTGAGATGACAAAACATTTAGCCCGATCTTACTTGCAGCTCACTGACAGGCTGAAACAAAAGCAGCCTCGGAGGAATTTAAAATCATTGAATGAATGTCAATTAATTTCACAGGACGGAGTTGAATTGATTAGAATATAAAACAATCTTTCTTGAAAGCAAAAGGGAATTGATGTCCAAGGCCTTCAAACAGTCATATTGGGAGTGCAGGGAAACGACAAAATGAAAGAAAGTGATTTTTGTGTGTGTGTTCGTGTGTGTGCGTGTGTGTGTGTGCGTGTGTGGGTGTGTGCGCGCGCGGGCGTTTGTGTGGGCTGCTCTTGTAAGTGCATGCGTGTGAGTGTGTGCACGAGCCCGGCAGTTGCGTTTCACGCTTAGCTGGCAGGGTGTGTGTAAAGTAATTAACATGATAGCCTCCCTCTCAGCCTGATAGCCTGTTCCCTGCAGCGAGGTCGTTCAACAGACACAAACAGACACCTGAGCTGCGTCTCAGACACAACCCCTCAACGCATCTCTAATGCAAACACACACGCACAGAAAAACATGTTCCGCCCACATTTTCCCGCTGCCAACAAATACAGAGAACATACAGCTATCAGCCGAAATGACATGGTACATGTATACCTGTCATCAGTGTGTGGTATGATTGCCGACAGCTAGTTTATTCAAAAGAAACTGACATTTATTAATTCACTTTGACAATCAAACAGACAAAATTGAAATATATATTCAAGAGATTGTGTGGAAGGAAGAAATAAACAGACACTCTAGGAGCTCTTCATTAAGGTAAGTTCATGTAAGGATCTGAACTAAAAAAAAAAAAAAAAATCTTAAGATATTAAGTGACTATTTATTGACGCAGCATTTAACTGGATAAACATGATTTGGCCTTTGTTTTAATAAATATGTCGGAAATATTGCAGGAAGTACTGGAACAAGAAGGAAAAGCCACATTGAGGTTTTAAATGAAGATGAGCAGGCAACGGGCTGCTACTTCAACTTCCACAGTGTTTACACTGTTGTGCTGTTAGCATGCTAAGCCCTGTGCAGCAATCAGCTCACAGTCTGATGGAAAAAAAGCTCAATTTTCACCAGATCATCCAGGCCTGAAATTATGGATTATGGATTGGGAGTGGAATGCTGATTTCTGGAACTACAATAAATATGGCATGTCAAAAAACACACAAACACAAAAAACACAACTTTCTGAGCATCATATTATGTAACAAACTTGGTGACACGATATGCACAAAATGTTTTTTATGTAATGTAAATGTAATTATGTGCTAAATAAATAGTTAATAATAAATTTGGACTATCTTTCAAATGTCCTGGAAACTGGTCAAGTAGATGTTTTGCTGCCAACTAAAGAACAAACAATTTTCTTGATGGAGGTAATGAGACATCCTATCTGACCACCAATGACGAGCACAATGCTGATAATATTGCTCCCTTCTCTTCAGCACAGTCTATTGTTTCCTTTTCTCCTCTGCCCTCATAACCTCAAGACCTTCACTGTGGTCCTCTAATCCTAAAACTGTGGCTCGGCCCAGACCCCAAAACACCCCCCTTCAGCACCACACAGCCCTAATTTGCTAAAGGATTAGAGTGAGGGCACCAAGGTCATCGTGAGGCCACCATCGGAGACCCTCAAAACGAAGAAATGCGCGGACACACGCACACAGACAAACACACGCGCGCGCACACTAGGGACCAAACAACCAGGGATACGCATGCAAACACACATATTAGCATTGTGTGAACCCTGCACACATGACATGGTTTCAAGCGCACGGTCAGAGCAGCACAGCAGCATTATGTATTCACAAACTGTAGGTGTGTAGGCAGCATCCTCATTTCCAGACACACGCTGAAACAGAGACACACATTTGCATGAGCATGTGTGGAACTAAACAAATTGACCTTAACTCTGTGACTCAAAAATATAGTGATACAGATTTGTGCAACTTTAAAAACCAGGGTCAAAAAACAACCTCACAACCAGGAGGAGGCTGCTGATGAATCTAGCAGCTGTATGGCTGCAGGAAGTGCAGCTTCCGAAGCAGTATAAGTGGGAGAGAAAGACAGGAAGGAGAGTTTGCGAGAGAAGAAAAGTGATTGTCAGGGAGAGAAGAAACATCACTCTGAAAACTTCTGAAGAAGGCCCTGCTCTGGGTTTTAAATGCTCTCCTCCCTCTATCACTCCCCTCTCTTCCCACTTTCCTCTCATCCCTTTCATGAATTAAAAGCACGGCCGGTCTGTGGGGAGCAGCATAGTTAATTCCGATCAGATCTTCTCCTCCCCCCTCTCTCCCTCACTCCACCCTCCTCCTCTCCTCCCTGGGCGATGGTTGCCAGCAGTCTGACAGACGGAGATGGGATCTGACAGTAAACAGGCGTGTGGATGCCCGGCGCATGATTGACACGTAGGCAGGTCGGCGGGGGCCCGCCCCCCTCCTAATCCTGCCCTGTCAGCTCTAATTGGGGAGGTGGGGCTCTGTGTCACCAAGGTGACTGATTGACAAGACCTCAGCTTTGCATAGATATGAGGGAAAGGTGGGGAGGTTCACGCATGGCATAACACTGTTAACACTACTATACTGCTAATAGAGATATTGTGTGTGTGTGTGTGCACGTGCGCCCGCGGCTTCCCTCCTTCACCCACACACATTCACAGGCGCACAGATGCAGGTGAACACGCTCATGAACATGGCTGAGCCCATTAATAAATCCTCAACAATAACCAGGAATACAAGACAATGCATAGACACGAGATTGTACCTACAAGCACGCACACAAACTTTTGACATGCAGTGATGAAGAGAGGAGGTTACAAGTGTGGAGGTGGAGGACAAAGGGAGCAGTATTTCAGAGGTCTTCATGGTGTACAGTGGAGGCTAATGAGCAGCTGGTCGGGGGTGAGACACTTTTAACACTCAAGACATGTTGATATGAACATGGTAATATCTTAAATGACAAACAGACAGTGAGTAAAGGCAACACATACACATGATGGTGGACACACTGATGTACCACGCTGGTTCTCAAGATGAAGGTCAGGATCCTTCAAGACGGCTGAGAGATAAAAGAAAGGTAGAAACAAGACGACTGGATGAGTCTGCAGCGGTCTAAGCATGTTCGCTGTGCTCACAGGCTCATATCAAAATTCTCACGTTTGGTATGTATAAGGTTTATCATGTCCACAGCATCTTTACATTCAAATTTTTTCGGCTCAGCACTAAACGCAAAGAAATGATTACCAAAGTTTGCATATTCTGTCCAGAGGGAGACAAACTTTATTGCCAATTTCCAACTTAGGTCATCAAAATCATCCGGAAACATGAATGTCCAGAATTTGTGACGTCCACCTGTTACATGCTGACACACTTCAGTGCATGCGTGAAAACTATTACTGGGAACCGGCTTTCAGGCTGCCAGCTCCAACATGCATCTAGTTGCCAATTTACCAGTTAAATAAAACAACAGGCCAATAATAAATCCTGTCTTCATCAACGTCATTTTTTTTTTCTTGAAATGGCTCTACAGACCTGTTGACTTGATTTTATGGTAATTTTGGAGGCTGCAGTTTTGTGGTGCTTTTGAACTGTGTTCCATTATATTGAGTGGTGTGTGTCTAATTCACTGTGCCCTGTGCGGTGGGCATTACTTTTGTCAACATGGGTAACCTCATAAAGGGTAGCTATGTGTACTTGTGGACTAAAAAAATGTCTCTAATCTTGGGATTTTTTGAGAAATTGCATAATTCTAATTCTAAAGGCCGTTAGAATAAATTGTGTGGTTGGTCTGCTCAATGTTATGGACATTATTTTGTTGTAGGGGTGCATGGAGTGAACAATGGTGTGAAAGACTGCTGCAAGAGGTGTCATACTCCAAAAAAAATTGGAATTTGCACAGCTAATTATGACTCGGTTGCTATTACACCATGTGGCAGTTAACTTTGTGCATGAATTGAGGTAAAGTGGCGGTGTATGTGCATGCATGTGCGCACACGCACGTGCGTGAGTGCGTGTGTGTGTGTGTGCGCGCACGCTTTGATTGACAGCTGCCACTGACCTGTGCCAGTCAGAGTGCCATGCTGCGAGGCGGTGGGGTCGATCGCTACGGAGACGACCTTCGCCCTCATCTGCATCCCGCCTTCATTAGCAGAGCCAGGCAAGGAGAATAACAACCCAATAAATTAATAAAGAGAAAGCAGGAGAGGGGAGAGAAGGAGGGGAAAGAGGGGGGGGGCAAGAGGGGAGCAGGGAGAGCAAGGGTAAAATAGGAATAGGGAAGGGAAAAGGGAAGAGAAAAGGGAAAGAAGCAAGGTGGGGAGGGGGCTAAGCCAGTGTGAGGAAAGGACACAGAAGAGAGGAGGAAAGAGCAACGCAATGAAGTATAGAGGGACGAGAGTGAGTGGATGGAGGAAAAAGCCACTGAAATCATGTGTGCACGTGTGTGTGTGATTGTGCGGTCAACTCGGGTGGGGAAAAAGCCACCAAGTGAGATGAGCATGAGGATGACAGACAGGAGGGCCTTTAAAATACGGGAGTGGAGTAATACTTAAATTAATGGCAACAATAACAGTTCAATCCAAAATGGGGACGCATCTGCAGGATACTGTGTTGAGGCGCCGAACCACAAGTCAAACAAATTGGTTATTTTGCAAAGGAATGGAGACAGAAACGTGGCTCCAGGCCGGTTGAAGCAGACTGTTTAATGTATAGAAACAGTCGTGTGCGTTGACACCTGGAAGTGACTTAGCATGCCAACCATACCGCAAAATGTGTTCATAAAGCATGAGGTTTAATTATGCACCATTGTGTGCGATTTATAGCCTTGCTGGTGTTGTTCATAAGCCCCCCAAAATATACAGGAAAATACCTCTCAAATACCTCCAACACTTGCAGTAAAACACACACAGCAGAGTGCAAGGGAAGCTTGCCTTGTAAATAAATTATGAACAAGTATGTTTCACAGGATAGACTGTTGGTTGGGAGCTTTCCCAGGAGGAACTCTTGTAATGATGCTTTCTCATCTTCCAGCAGAATTGCAGAGCATACACCATGTTCCATTACTCCATCTTCATCAGCATGATGGATGGAAATACAGCCTATCATTTTGGCCAGGAGATCTACGCTTTAAATTTCTGAGTAGCTCTTTCTTAACTGTGAAATGTGTGACTTATAAGGACACTGCAAGCGGGCGGATATGACAGCGTAAAGCATAGAGAACGACTTGATTTCGAGAAAATTGTATAGCTAGCCCGGTCTGAAACACTGCCAGTTAAGTAAATCACATCCAAGTTGAACCAAATTGAAGAAACTCCACCGGCAGCACTATCAGGAGCAACATGCAGCCTACTATAACCTCCCAATAACACACAGGTAATGTGCCTGGACGTTGTTGTTGTTTTTTTTGTTTGTTTTTTTTTCTTCTTCCCCTGTCTAACTGAGAAGTGCTGGCTGTTCGGGGTCGAGGAGTGTGAGTGCTGGTGAGGGGTGCCTGCTGTGCCGGGGAGGAAATTCTCAGGGCGATCGATGTGGAGGATTAGGGCCGGCTTTGGGGCTCAGAGGCCTGGATCTGAGCAGTATTCTCAGTGGGGCCCCTGGGAGAGTTGGAGAGGAAAGCTGGAGGGCAGAGAAGAGGAGGGCCAGGGGAGAGAGGAGAGAGGGCTAACCTGGAACTGTCAGGAGGCTGAGCGAGCATTCGCCTTGCTGGGAATAGGAGAACGGCCACGGTACCACTTGACATCACACATGGCGCTAAAACTCTGCCACCCACACTGACCGCTCGGATGGGATAAGGAGGAGGGAGATTTGTTGCGATAAGAAAGCGAGAATAGAGACTAACAAACACTTCTGAAGAATTACTTTGTCTCCTTACACTTTGTCTTTTAATTGTCTTCAGGCCAAATCAGTGTTTGTCTTCTAACTTGATGAGCGCAGCTCATAACAAAAGCCTCCCTCTGTCTGCCTCTGATGCTCATGATTGGTCAGCCCATTCGCCAGCTCGCTGCTCTCCCCCGGGTGCAGGCGGATGGATCCATGATTCATTTTGCAATGAGGAAAGAAAAAAAAAAAAAAACACGGAGAGAGTGCATGTGAGAGAAGAAACAGCCAAGACCACTGGGAAATTATACGGTGGAGCGGCATGGTGGATCTGGAATTAAACGGCATAATTAATCAAGCAAAAAAACAAGCACGTTGCTCATACATTTATTATTTGCATTTTTTCCACTTCAGGAGATGTAATCAGCAGATATATATACATCGGGGCCCCTGATCTGTGTCACAGGGACCTGGAGGCCGAGGGCCCATTTCGACCACTGACCCTAAAAGCGTAAAGTGGGATCAGTTCTGCTCTGCACTTTATTTTTTTTTCTCTCCAACTACCATCTCCACACAATGCCCTCTGCCTCTGAAGTAATCTCCACAACAAGCAGAACAAGTCCCACAGAATCATGCTGTCTCCCTGCTCTTTAAATTAGGGTGTCTTCAAAAATTGGGTTCACAACTCTGGGCTCTCTCTGGATTTCTACTGCATTATGCATTGGGTGCATTTGACCCAATGAGGGAAAAACTAGCCACTCCACAAAGGGGAAAGTACCCTGGATATATCATCAAATAGCGGTTGGGACGTGGGGGGGCTGACGAAACCAGATAAGCACATCACAAAGGATCTGTGAAATAAGCAAATCAACACTACAAGTGCAACAGCAAAGGTCACATTAGGTTGCATGGCAATGAGCGGCGCTTGACAAGTCCCGGTACACTTCTGCATGTCCATCAAACCATGCTCCTGTTCCTCAAGACTGCTCACCTCTTCACTGCAGTTTAGGCACACACACACTCACACTCACACACTCACACACACTGAATTCTGTGATGGGATGTACTTTGTCTCGCGTTGCCGTGAAAATACTGCTGATTGCCACTCAGCCTTATGTGGTGCAACCTGATATTACGGGGTTTTAATGAAGATTCACTCACTTGAATGTTTGTCGCTCTGTTCCTCCCTCGTTTTTGCTGTGAAAGTCTCAAACCAGAAGAAAGTCATTGAAGAACATTCAACAACTACACTCAGGACATGGAAGTTGTGATGCCAGTTGGCGCTGGTTATGGTTTTTTTTATTATTATGTCCCTTCATACTAAAAAAAAAAAAGAATAGAAAAAAGAAAAAACTTGAATCACAAAGTGGCGGGTGTTTGTCACCTATGAGAAGTTCATCTAAAAATAGCTCTGCTTTGCTCAGGTGATTCCATTTTAACAGCTTTTTGAGAGTCGTGGGAATGAATAAATGAAAAACTAAATTAGCATTATTGTGTGTGTGTGTGTGTGTGTGTGTGTGTGTGTGTGTGTGTGTGTGTGTGTGTGTGTGTGTGTGTGTGTGTGTGTGTGTGTGTGGGTGTGTGTGTGTGTGTGTGTGTGTGTGTGTGTGTGTGTGTGTGTGTGTGTGTGTGTGTGTGCGTATGTGCGTGTGCGTATTGTGGGACTCTGTGTGAACATGAA
>CAAKHG010050412.1:17400-38954 GCA_901007715.1 Dactylopterus volitans
AGAGAAGTTGGTGATCTGTGTGCACGTGTGTGTGTGTTTGTGTACGCGATGGAGGCTAATGTAGAGGTTAACACGAGGGATGAATACAACTTAAAGGAAAATTCAGGAGAAAATATAATAGAGGGGTTGCCACTTATTGTTATGATGTTCTGCTGACACCTGCAGGTCAGAGACGAGTATGCACGTTTCCTCTCCTGTGTCTGCACACCACAGAGGAAGAGATACTCCGACTTCAGCAGCACAAACCCCTCCAGCAGTCAGTCACAAGTAAGAGCAGTCTTCTCCTGTATTTGTCACAAATACTCTTTCGCTCCACACACTCACACAGTATTCCTAAAAATGTCCCGTTTGTGTTCCTGTAGGGTTCTCGGAGTGGGCAGCACACCGGAGAATCCCAAATATGAAGAGCTCCGACTTAAATTCTGCGCCAATCACACACCTAGCAGACATGGCATTGACTTTAAAAGGCTTGGGTCACTGCCAGTAAAAATCCATTATTCATTATTAATCAGCCTTTATTTCAGTTAAACGTCTATTTCAGTTAATTTGCCAATCTGGAGGCAAGGACAATTCCAGGAGTTTGCTAAGAAAACAAATCAGAGATGTTGCGAGATAATTCCCATATTTGAGTAAGATAAGGAAAAATTCGGATGCACAGGAAAAAATATTTGTTTTCTTTTTCCTTTGAGTGCTCTTGAATATAATTTATAATTGAGAGTTTATGTAAAATGAAAACATCTCTCCGGTTCAAATTTCATAGGAATGCAATGAGGGGCTCCCTTGACGTAGAGGACATCGATCATGAATAGTTATGAATGTGCAAGTGCAGTAAACTTGCATTCTTATAAATGGCCAGGAGAGGGCGACTTCAGGAGTTGCAAAAAGAATTATATACCGAGATGTATGAGAAAACAGGTGAATTCTCACTTGATGAATTAGCTCAGTAAATGTCATGATGAATTTATGGACCCGGTTACTACTTTCAAATCTTCGACGAACCACAATGTCCATTTTTAAAATTATGGTCCCATTTATGATTAGCATTAGAGTCACATTTAGAGTTTGTGATTTACAATTGGCTGCCACGGGGACCCGTCTGCGTCTCAGTCAGATCCACTACTTGCTCTTCTCCAGCTCCGCCCCATTCTCACTCAAATATGGTTGCCAGACCTTGACGGCCGAAAGTGCCAAACTTGAGGCTTCAAAATTAAAAGTCCAAAAAAAAACAACTATTGTGTGAAAATACGGCGGCCATGTCCGATATTCTATACAATCTATATACCCACTCCACTGGGGTCAGATGGACCACGTTTCTTCCAACACAAAAAACCCATCTAATGCTTTTAGCAACATTATCTGCCAATTAGCTCCATATTGGGCCAAAAAGTCATTTACCTCATTATTATTGTCATTATGGTCTTCACTTTGATGTTGCACGGGTGGAGAGGCAGGCCGTATTGATGATGACCGCGTTTTTCTTTTACTAGTACTATAAAATATGCTATTATTTTCACAGCAGGTAAAAAAGTGCTTAAGGACCTCTTACGTGAAAGTGAAGATATTCGAGTCGGTTCATCCACAACATATCATAATTGTAATATAAGCTGTTTTCGCTTCAGATCTTAAAAGTGATTTAGACTATTTATTGCAGTCTTGTGTTGAAAGCTATTTGAGCTGTATTTGAAGGCAAATGTTTGATGTATTAATGTGGATGGGTGTGTTTTCAGTTTATACCTTCATTACAGAAGAGTTGTTTTCAAGTACTGCTTTTAACTATATTCTTATGGGAAAGAAACAACTGTGTGATAATGCTAATTACCCATGAAATGCCTCTGAGGAGCTCGTCGTGTTCATGCAAGGCCTGTGTGAGCTCCTGGAAAGATTCACAAGTGAGTGAATTTATTATCAAAGCGATTTCAAAAAAATTATTGTATTAATTTTGGAACAAAATAGGTGTTTAAAAAAACACACACACTTATGGCTGTTTTGAGGAGTGCATCTCGGTCGGCAATGACCATTGTTCACTTGTGTATCCAACCTCTTTTTTCTATTTATCTTTTTTTTTTTTTTTTTTTTTCAATTGTTGGGATTCACAGAAAACCCACCCACCCCTCTGATAAGCCTGCAGCTTCCTGCAATCAAGTTGTGTTTATGGGATAAAATTCCACTTTATCATGATGTGCTTATTATAGCTGTTTGTCCGTGCCTCTCCACTCGGTTGGTGAGCATGATGAGGTCTGACGGGAACGACACAGCCTTGAGTTTGTTTTTGTTGCACTTTTCTCCTTGTAAAGCTGATAATCCAGCACCGCCTCCTACATGGTTGCCTGGGATAATCAATGAGACTTGAGAACCAGCCTTACTTACAGAACCTGATCAGTTTACTTGTTGTAATAAAGCTATCGATTCTATATTTTTATATTCTATGCAAAAGGGTCGCATTATATCAGAGAGGTTGGACATAAAGACAAAGAAGAAGAAGACTGTCATGTTGGTCTTATTTTGGCAAAGGCTTTGTCCTGCTACCTTCCACAGGTGAGGTCATTCAAGGCCACATCCGTGTTGGGCTTCAACAACTAAACTGTTCATTACTTCTGAAGTAAGTGTGGCTGCACTTTTATTTGACCATTGATCTTTTTTTTTTTTCATGCATTGCAAAATGTATTTTTTCTTATGTGAAAAAGCCGCAAGCCTTATGCAGCATCTTGTGAATGTAAGAATCTCACTGTTATGAATATACTGTGGGTGTCACAGTGAAGGTATATGAACCTATTTTTCTACTTTGTTGTTTGGTACTGTTTTCTATGAAGAATATGCATTGCAAGTTTTTATTAAAGCTTCAACTTCATTTTAAAGAACTGTAAAGTGTGGTGTTATTGGCATGACTGATAAATTGATATTATCAATTGTTTATACATCATGTATGTCTAGAAAAAGGCTACTGATAATGTAGATCCCCAGTTCATTTTTGAAATATTCTAAACTGCTTACTCCATCTTTAATACATCATGCTCTAACTGTATTATTACAAAACACATGGCAAACAAGTGAAACCAACATCTTTTTTTGTACAACCTGACATTCCGCGGTTTGTTCATCACACCTTCTAACAGACCGAAGGATAGTCATTAAAACAATTAACTAAGCGCAACTTCATCCTAGTGTTTCCATAATCCTTTTACCAAATGAGAGCCGCATGCCCATCAAATCCGTCAGTTGTATAACCAAACTCAGCATGACGTATCGTCCCCGCCAGGGTGATGAATCACTCCCATGAGCAGGGCTGCACTGACGCAGGAGTGACTGCTGTAACCTGCGCTGCTCACCAGGCATTTCATGTCAGGCCGCCGAGCTGCGAGCGTCTGGCAGCCGGTCTGAGCTGCTGCTATCACTTTTGACGAGACCACAAACTTTTCCCGATATTTCTTTGCGACTCGGGGAGGAGAGCCTCGGGGCACCTTGTTCGCTTCTCTCTCGGATCTCCTTCTTGAGTGGGTGAGCATTCTTTCATCATATCATAAAGCCCTGCATGTTTACGGATTGCTCTGTGAGTGAAGCCACTGCTTGCGTCCTTACAGATAAGAGTATGCTCCTGATGCCTGCTGTCATTGTGAGCCTCTGTGTGATTGGGGCTGTGCGGTTGATCTCCCTCCCCGGGCTCTGCAGTGCGTTGGCCGGGCTCCTGCTTTGCATGGCCTGGAGGGACTCTTGGAGGTCCACCCATGTGGCTCTACACACCATCAAAAGAGACCTCTTGTAATTTTCAGTTTTTGGCACTTTTGAATGGCTTCCTGCTGCAATCTGATTTAGACCTCCCCAATTCCTCCTTTCTCTTCCCTGCCTAATAGGTGCCTGGCTGTTATACTGCGGGTGAAGTTCTCCATACACAAAAACATGCGAAACAAGAGCACCATCCCCGCCCTGTTTGCCCACATGGTGACACTGCACCCAGACAAACCTGCCTTAATCTATGAGGCCACGGGAGAGGTGATGTTGCATCAAGAATTCCAGATGAATCTCTCCTCTTTAGCTTGATCTGCAGCGCTTTCAGTGGGATACAATCTGCTTTCTTATTGCAGGTCTGGAGTTTTAGGGAGCTGCAGGAGCGCTGCCATGCTGTGGCCCACTGGGCGCTAGCCCAAGGCTGGGCAGAGGGAGATGTAGTGGCCCTTTACTTGGAAAGCCGGCCCTTGGTGGTGGCTCTTTGGTTGGGTTTGGCTATGGTGGGCGTGGAGGCTGCATTCATCAACCACAACCTGCGACTGCATTCCCTGCAGCACTGTGTCAGCGTGTCTGGTGCCCGGGCGATGGTGTTTGGCACTGAGCTGACTGAAGGTAGGAGAGTGTTGCATGCACGAGTCTGTCAGTTACAGGGATGGACAGACCGACAGAAAGCAACGCAGACAGAAGCTGAGCAGTTTTCACCTTAACATTTGAATGATTCTGGTTGTACACAAGCCATCTTTAATGAACATATTCAATTCGCCTTTTCAAGTATCACACAAGACAAATAAAAATCCCACAATTTGGCAACAAAAAGTTTTACCCTCACTTGAGATGGTTTTTGCCTATTTGCACTTAAACTTTATGCGAGACAGCAACACTTTTCTTTCAAAGTGTTGCAGCTTAGTTCATTCACCCCACACAAGTAAATGTCTAAATCACATTGTCCTCTTGGGCAGTTTCAAGAATTCACTTCAAAGTCACTTGCCAGTTGCGCGTAAACATGGCTGCAGACTTGATCAATCACTTGTTCTTACACCGGCAATGAAAATCTGGAGCAAGCCGGCTACACACAACCTCGGACGGACAGTAATGAGACGAACCACAAAGCATGAGGTCTCTCCGGCTGATCTTGAAACATGTCCTGTTCCTTTATCCCAGTCTGCAGTTTCCCCCCAAATGTCGCCGAAGGCGCCGCTCCCGTCCCTGCTGACATCTCAGCAATTCTAAGTGCCCTTGCTGCTCAGCAAACCTCCCCGCTACTGCTTCAGATAGATCATTAAATCAGGTTGCAAGCTATAGAATGTGCTCTTCTTTTAAAACACGATGTCTGATCACATTTTAGCTGTGTTTGCCGTGCGCGGATCTCTGCAGCCCGACATGGTTTTATTCAGCACCGATGAACAGGATAATGAGGAGAAGCTCTGCTGCCTCCACATTCATAATCTGGATGCCCTGCTGGCCGGCTCCCCCAAACACCCACCCAACTACACGCTCAGGAAGACGTTCAACGGTGAGCCTCTCCCATGTGTGTCTGCGCACGCGGGCCTACGTGTCTGCAGAGGTGTCTGGGGAAGGGTGTGATGACGTTTTGCTTCATCATGTTATGATGTCGCATCTGACAAAGATTTCGATTGCGCCACCTTACTTTCTGCAGCAAGTGCTTGCGTGCAGAGCAAACAGCCTGCTGCCAAATTTTGCTCTCTGGAGGAATTTGATTTCACTACACACCATGTGCACACACGCTGAACAGTAACACAGTGTGCTATTAATGACGCTCCACATTGTTCATCTAAATTGAACCGAGTCTAAAAATAAGGTGATATATTTGTGCTATAACTTTTCTCTGTAATTATTTGCTTTTCTGCGTTGTGTTCGCCTTTGTGCCCGTGCGACATTCCTAAGTTAATAGTACTCAAGTCTTTGCTTGCAAGCCTGTCAGTCACATAAAAGATGGATGAAGGGGGAGGCAGAAGCATGTTAAGAAATGATGAGCGGGGGTTGGGGGGGCAGCGGCCTCACTTTCATGCTCCACTCTTCTCCCTCACTCCATGCAGACAGACTTTTCTACATTTACACCTCTGGAACAACGGGAACGCCAAAGGCGGCTGTGGTGGTGCACAGTCGGTGAGTTTATCTTTAGATAACAGGATACACCAGACCAATGTGTCCTCACGTTACAGTGACTGGAGACACGTTCGTGTGTCTCTGGGAGTGCAAACCACAACTATCCCTCAGCTGATGACAGGTGATGGGTCTCAAGATTTTTCCTTCCGTCTTCAGGTATTACCGCATTGCCGCTTTTGGCTTCCATTCCTTTGGTCTGCGACATAGTGACGTCATCTACAACTGCCTTCCACTATATCACTCTGCAGGTAGGCAATCTGCATATTTTCATGTCTAACACCTCTTTTTGTTGCACATGAAGGGCAGTGAACCTGCTGCCCAAACACGCCTCACTTCATGTTTTATGTGCTTAACATGCAAAATTTTATTGTATTTTATTCAGTAAAGTAAAGACCAAAGAAGGAAAGTAAACTAGTTTTACCATCACTGAGTTCTACATGACTGTCCCATTCTTCCAAGAAATTCAATTTTAATTTCTTAGTTTTACTTACTTTTATCATTGGAGCAGCTTGTAACACTCTTATTCTCTATTATAATTGTCCTACTGAATACCATTGTAGCACCAGTATACAGTATACACATTATGTGTGTGTGTGTGTGTGCATGTGTGTTCATATTTATAGGCACGGTCATGGGTGTTGGTCAGTGTTTGCTCTTTGGTCTGACTGTTGTCATCAGGAGGAAGTTCTCAGCCAGTCGGTTCTGGGACGACTGCGTCAAACACAACTGCACCGTGAGTACACACCGTAATCAATAAAGCTGAGGAGCGTCTATGTTCCCCCTCGTGACTGATTAGATAATGACTGACTGGCTCACTATTGATTGCAGTTTTGTAAACAGGAGAAGTTCGATGTCTTTTGTGTGTGTGTGTGTGTGCGTGCGCGTGTCCAGGCGATCCAGTACATTGGAGAAATCTGCCGTTACCTGCTGGCCCAGCCAGCAAGCCCGTCCGAGGCGCATCACCGGGTGCGTGTTGCCATTGGAAACGGACTACGTCCGGCTGTGTGGGAAGAGTTTGTTCAGAGATTCCGAATACAACGAATTGGGGAGTTTTATGGTGCCACAGAGTGTAACTGCAGTCTGATCAACATAGATGGAAAGGTGTGTTTTTGTGCATTTCAACACCTTCACGTGAGACTGACAGTTTTCCAAAAACATAATCCTGACCCCCACACATCGTACATATTTCTTACATGAACAGGTGGGGGCATGTGGCTTCAACAGCCGTATCCTGCCCAGTTTTTACCCCGTCAGACTGGTCAGGGTCCAGGAGGAGAGCAGGGAGCTGCTCAGAGACGCACAGGGACTCTGCATACCCTGTCAGCCTGGTAACACACACTGTGCACACACACACACACACACAGACCCACAGTGGGATCAAAATTAGCTTCTTCCAGCAAATTTAACAGTCAGTATCCCTGTTGCTGTCTGTCCTCAGGTGAGCCAGGAATGCTAATGGGGCGTATCAACAACGAGGACCCTCTCAGGAGATTTGATGGCTACGCTGATCAGGATTCCACCAACCAGAAAATAGCTCGCAACGTCTTCAAGATGGGAGACTCTGCTTATATCTCAGGCACGATTTATTTGGTCTCTTTAAAATACAATCAGAATAGTAACCAGCCGCCATCTGCTTTCCAAGCTACTCTGTGCTCACACGTTTCCTGTCACATCTCTCAAACACGCACTATCACGCAACTGTTACGACTTTAATTGCCCGAAGGTATGAATAAGTGAGTCACTGTCTGTGATGACAGAGTTAAAACGTGATTCCCACCCCCCATACGAGTGCATGATAGGCTAGGTTGCACCTCTGTATGAGTGGAAAAACCACGATTGATGAGTAATACTTTATTGAAACACTTTATGAACCCACGAAATGCCTTGAAGGCACCACAATAGTTGGACATAGGGGAACCTCAGTGTCTCACTTCATGAGATATCTTAAAGTCCATGATTGCCACACATGCACAAGGTACTGGCAATATTGTGAATCACAAACATATTACTGTACCAGTGAATCATTAACAGTTCATTGTCCTTGTGATGATGATTGTCTATATTTCTGTCTCCCGGACTGTCTGTCTTTTTCTGTCTCTCTCAGGTGACATACTGGTGATGGATGATTATGGCTACATCTATTTCAGGGACCGCTCTGGCGACACGTTTCGCTGGCGAGGGGAGAACGTCTCCACCACAGAGGTGGAGGGCATCCTCAGTGGCCTGCTGGGACACACCGGCGTCGCCGTCTACGGAGTTCGCCTACCAGGTGGAGATTGGGATGTTTCAAGGAATTAAAGTGAGCGTCGATAAGTTCTTCTGCCTACCTGACGTCCGTGTGTTTGCGTGCAGGTGTGGAAGGGAGGGCCGGCATGGCGGCGATAGCTCATGCAGGAGGCCAGTTTGACCTTGATGGGTTTTTGAGTGCTGTACAGAAAGCTCTGGCCTCCTACGCTCGCCCCGTCTTCCTTCGCCTCATGCCATCTGTCGACACTACAGGTGAGACAACAGCGCAAAAAAAATATGCGAAACACACTCATCTGGAAAGGATAAGTCACGTTTAACAGCTTCCTATTTCATCATCAGGTACCTTCAAAATTCAGAAGACGCGGCTACAGATGGAAGGCTACAAGCCGCAGGACTCCAGTGACAAGATCTACTTCCTGAACAGTCATGCTGGGTGTTATGAGGCTGTTACTGATGAACTCTATAACGGCATCGTGGAGGGAAGCATGCACCTGTGAGGCAAGAGTCTACAGACTGCAGGCGATGGTGAAGAATGGACAGAGAGAGGAAGTGTGGATGTGAAAACTTCCTGCTGCCTCTGCAATGGAAGAATGTTAATGTATTTCTTACTTCATGCAATCATGTACTATAAATTTGCTCTACTTCTCCTTGGTATGGTTCGCAACGTGGGCATCATTCTGGACTCTTACCTCTCATTCCAAACCTGCATCAAATCCATCAACAAAACCATCTTCTTCCCCCTAAGAATCCTTGCCAGACTTCGGCCGCCCTTTAAGCTTGTGTGGCTGAAACCCTAATCCAAGCCTTCATCGCTTCCTAATTGGATTGCAGTCCCAAGTCCAGAAAAACCCTACACAACAAACCCTAGCTTATCCAAAACTCTGCTCCAAGCCCCAGCAGCACACCACTCCCACCCGAATCCATCTTCACCAGCTCCCAGTTAAGTGCTGGATCATCTACAAACTGCTCGTCCTCACCCGCAAAGCCCTTCACAGCTTTGCTCCTCAGTACATAACCAACCTCCTACACCCGCACAACCCATCCTGGACTCTGTAATCCTCAGACCTGGGACTGCTCCTGCATCCCCCACACCAGCCTGTGGACTTTTGCAGACAGAGCCTTCAGTGTGGCAGACCACACCCTGTGTAACTCTCTGTCTTCTGAGATCTCCTCAGGGCTTTCATAGAACTGTTAAAAGCCCCTCTTTCCAACAAGTAGCCCTGTTCCTTTTTGTACTATGTTTGTCTTGTTTGTGACCCTATTTCCCGTAAAGCTGCCTTGGGTCCCTTGAAAGGTGCTATATAAAATAAAGCTACTATTATCATCATTATAATTTCAGATGATGCAGTGAATTATGCTTAAGCTTGAAACAGACAACACCATAAACACAGAAAGGGCAACTAGAATATTTTAACACTGATCATCTTAAAGATAGAACGTACAACCAACTTATTATTGTTATGTAGCGTTCAAACCTTCTTTTTGACTTTCTGAATAGAAAGCATTACTTTGTCACTACTGGAGAGGAACCTCTAGATCTTTTTTTCCCCACCAGTGACAATGATGAACTACATTTTTCATAATTTATCGGAATTATTATGTACATTAATAAACAATAAAATGAATCACTTTGACACATGGGAAAAAGACTTTAATTATTCTCATTGATGCTGAGAGCAATGTAATGCCATGTAATGTCACACCTAAGTTCTTCCAGATAAGTAATGCCACTCAGCATGCACAGCTTCATAACATGCAGTTTGGGCATATTTTTGTTTGTCCTTGCTCACAGAAGTCCAGCTGAGGTTCATGTGACACCTCAGATATGTCCACATGGGTAGAGGTGTTACGCATGCCGTATAGAAAGTGGATATGTGTTCCTACCTTCCAGTGTCCCCTACAGAAATGTACCTTTTCGCATAAACATGGTAAATAAGTCTAAATTGAAACTATCGACTTGAAAACTGACTTGTTTTTAAACTATGGTCTTGACTGCCTTGACAGCGTTTTGTCTGCTGATGCCAGAATAAAGTGCAGTGCAGTAATCCAGTCGGGAGCTGATAAAGGCATGGAGGACCATGGAGGAGGAAAGAAAAGAACTGATCTTAGACTACTGTCTAAGTTGGGCAGAGCAGGATTGCAGAACCTTGGTCACCTGGGCATCAAAAGACAGGACAGAGCCAAAAATAACAACCAGGTTCCAAGCCTCAGTGCGGATGTTGTTGGATAAAGCACCCAGACTGGCGGAAACATTTTTAATGCTGCTAGTGCTGGGGCCTGGAGGAGTGATCATTATGATGTCTGTTTTTTTTTTTATGATGACTGTTTTTGAGTCATTTAATTGCAAAAAATTCTTGTTCATCGAGCTTTCGATATCGGTGAGACAGGACACGAGACGTGAAACATCTGAGGTACCAGACTTTAATGGGACATATATTTGGTAATATTGTGGTTGCTCAAGATTTTCCCCAGGGGTGCCATGTAAACGGAGAATAAAAGAGGACCCAAAACAGAACCCTGGGGGACCCCACAAAAAAAGTTGAGGACAAGATGAGGAAGCATCTACCAACATAATGGAGAAGGACCTGTTGGATAAATAAGAAGAGACCCTGTCCAGTGCCACATCTCTGATACCAACAACATTCTTCAGACAGCTAATGATGATATTATGGTCCACTGTATCAAAGGCTGAGCTGAGGTCAAGAAGAATTAAAATAGAACAGTGGCCTGTATCGACAGCAAGCGTTAGATCATCAGTGACCAGAGCAGTCTCAGTGCTGTGTGAAGAGCGGAAGCCTGATTGAGATTTTTCGAATATTTGATTGGTGTTCATAAAAGAAATTATTTGTTTAGAGAGAACTTTTCCTAAAATCTTTGATTAAAAAAGGCAATTTAGAGATCGTTCTAAAATTACTTAAAACTAAAGGATCTAAGGAGAGTTTCTTTAAAAAGGAGGTAAACAATAGCATGTTTAAAAACAGAGGGAAAAATACAATGGGACAGAGAGCGGTTAATAATTGCTAAAAAAAAAAAAAATCCAGACCAACCGTTTGGAATGCAGCTTTTAAAAACCAAGTGGGAATGCAGTCTGAAGGACAAGTGGATGATTTTTTTTGGGGGGGTGGGGACATACTTTTTATTCAACAATTGCGTATAACAGAACAAGACAGGAACACATTTACGAACAAGAAAAATTGTACAAGAAAAAACTGATGAATGAACAATGATAAATGCTTTAGAAAGTATATAAATTAGTAAAAATAAGACAAAAGTAATAATAATAGGGGAATAAAGAAAAACAATTAAATAAATAATTGAATAAATAGATGAGTGAGTAAATAAATAATAAATTGTGTATAAATAGTGCTAATGGCAAAGTAAAGTGGTGGTGCAGTACATGTTTACCAGATGACTGTTCCAGGAAGCTAATCCAGGATGCCATGTTTTTAAGAACCTCTGTGGTCTACCTCTAACATTGTAAGTTATCCTTTCTAATGGCATACAGCAGTTGTGTTCATTTACCCATTGTGAATGTCTAGGAGGGTCTTCAGCAATCCATTTTAACAGAATGTTTTTTTTTTTTGTTTTTTTTTGCAGCCATCATGGCCAGCTCAAAAAGAAATCTGCTGAGAATATAGAGTTAACTGGAGGTTAGAATAGTCCCCAAGAAGTACTATGGAAGGTGACAATGTAAGTTCCAATTTTAAGTATTTCTTGAGTGTACATTCTATGTCCTTCCACCATTGTTCTAGCTTTGGGCATGCCCAAATCATATGAAGGAAGCTCCCGGCCTCAGATTTGCACCTGGTGCATTGTGGAGATGTGTTGCCCCTGAAACAACTAGTTTTTTTCTGGAGTGTAGTAAAACCTGTGAATGGTTTTGAAATTGCATCTTTTATACAAGTGGACGATTTTGAGTGATGTCTAGTGCTTTCCATGGTCGACGGAAATTTCATTGAAATTTGAGAATATGCAGCTTTTCCTTGTGCTCTCTAGAAACTTAACCCAACCCAAGTGAAAATATAATTGCCTCACTTGGATATTGTGTTAGGTTTACATGTTGCCGAATGATTTAAATGATCATTGTCATTCATCTGGAATTATTTTTGGTTGCCAGACCAAAAGGCCCGTTTCAGTGAAACATGGTCTGTTACTCTCAACCTGGTCTGGGTTTTGACAGCAGGTTTGTTACGTGATGACTTTCCCCTCCGGTGGATTTTATTCTGAGCTGCTCCTCAGCGGTGTATCTTTGGAAGTTCGGTGTTCTTCTCCTTCTCCTTATTAGACAAAGATTCACTTTCCGTCCCCCGAGACTGTTTGTCAGCGGCGTCTTCGGCAGAGCCGTAATGCGCACCCACGCTGACGTTCACCCTCCGTGCCAACACAGCAAGGCTCCCACACACAGATATACTCTCAAAGTACGGGTGCACTGTCTCGTTGAAGGGGTGTGTGAATGTGAAAAGATGTGTGCCAGTGTCAGCGTTGGTGAACTCCAGTCGGCCGTCATCCCAGTCCAGCCTCAGCCGGATCCTCTTGGGCTGCTGTGACTTGCTGAGTTGGAGGGTGTGAGAGGGAGTCGTGAGAGCTCGATACTCGTTATCTCGCAGGCTGATACACCAGAGCCCCGCCTCTGGACACGCCTCAAGCTCATCCCCTCTGGACACCGACTCAGCAGCCACACCGACGGTCCAGTTGCTGGTGCTGTGAACCTGTTGAATTCAAAAATAATTGAAAGCGGATCGAAAAATTAAATTAGAGCTGATTAGACTGACTGACTAGAGGGAGGGAAGAATTCATGTCCAGTTTCATAAGAGCATGTACAACCTACCGAAGACAATATTTTAAATAAAAAAAAAAAAACATTAGATGGGTTTAACGTTTGTGTTTACATGTGAATTAAATACCACAACTTAGATTTTGTCAAATTCCCTAAATTTTGCATTTTAAGGTTGTAAAAGATATGGTAGACTTAAAGCAACACTATGTAGTTTGGCTCAGCAACAGTGAAATCTGTTGACACAAGTGGTAATTACAGGTTTTTGGTACAATATATTCTGCTGACATGTGAGTGTTTGGAAACATGTTTTAAAATGAGGTTTGGTTCTACTGTCACATCTGTCTTTGGTTGATCTTCTGTGATTGCATTGAGCGTAAGATGATATCTGGTCCCACAGCAGTCTCGTGTTTAAGTCATAGACTCCACATAATCTGAAAATCACACATACACTTTCTACCGCTACATAAGGATGAAGGCAAAAAGCGTTGGAAGGGGTGCTGTCACCTGGGTGACATCATGTGTAGTCTGAACCTTGTGATCAGGAAATAGAACCACTTTGCTGAGTTCATGTCCCAATCGATCACAAAATTTTCATAGCATAAAATAACAAATTAAAAACAAACATTTACACTTCAACATACATCAGCGCTAATAGTGATGCGCTCTAAGAATCAATCTTTGGTAGGAATTTAGTACATTTATATATTTTTTTTAGGTTGGCCCAAGGCTCATGCACTCAATGCCATGTCATATGCACTTCTTGCACTTTTTCGGCATACCTATACATCAGTATTAAGACGCTCTAACGATATCTCGTTGTTATGCATAACTATGTTATTACGACAATGACAACTAAAGTATTACGATTAAGATTAAGATTGGCTGGCATGGATGGGGCAGGGTTTATGACTGCAGTCAGCCATTAAGGGGAGATCAAGATCTTTTGGATGCAGTTCTGAGGACTTGTCATGTTGCCTACTTTATACACAGATTCGCCATAACATAAAAGCTCTGCATATTTGACAAAGAATGTAGCATAACAGCCCTGCGAGAGATTCTCTCTTCAGCAGTTTTATGTTGAATATTTATTAGATCTATTTGAAAGAGTTGTTCATGTATTTTAATGATTGTTATTGGGACTGTAATTTTTGATGCTGTTGAACTGCACTGGGTTAGTGCCCCGAGGAGGTGCCCCTAATATTTTGTCACCTGGTCACGTAAATGGAATGGACATAATATTAGGAGCTCCTCTAAACATATTCTGGCAAAGTTCAACAACACTACAAACTAAAGTGATAATTATGTCAATATGCAGCCAATAACTAATGTGCACTGCTGCAGTTTCTTTACCAGGAATGAATTGCTCCTCGCAGCTATAAATACCTCAATGTCCCAACAGTGCACTCCTGAGTTGAAGCCCTCTCTTGCCAGGACGGCGGAATAAGGGTGAAAACGTTCAGGGTTGGCCGGGACAGGAATGGTCTCACCTCCGCTCTGTGAGGTCTGGGTTGCAAACTGGACCCTGTTTAACCCTGACGACACCCTGAGACTTTTACCAGCTGTTCTGGGGTCCAGTGTTACTGGAGCTGAAAGAAAAAAAAAATGGAGGTACTGTATGAGGCCTTGATCATGGGATCAGGGAAGCAACACATGAAACATGAAAAAAAAACACACAAATAAAGACACTGACTGTAGGGGGAGATGTGTTTCATCTTGTCCCAGACAGCAAACTGCAGGTTGCCCAGGTGTTTGGGCACATCTATCAGAGGTCTACATAATGTCTTTAGCTCCTTGTCTCCTGTCTGCATACTGCAGAAAATCAGATGAACACACAATTACACACAATTACATTTCACGCTGTATATGTTTGTGTAACTGGAGCTCCCGTACCTTTTCGTTGTGCCTTGGTAGTGCTGTAAAGGAACAGTTGTGCTGTTATTGTTTTAAATAAAAACATTGATGTACCGGTTCATGGAGAGCTTGACTGATGGATGTGTGGATTGATGGGTTACAGTACCTGTAAAAAGTTAGCTCCATCTCCTCCTGCATGTAGCTCCTCTTCAATCAGCTGAATCACAGCTTCAAGAGATTTGATCATTTGATTCACTCCATCATTCCTTTCTTCTGCCTCCCTCTTCTTCTCCTCCTGCTCCTTCTTGAGAGCAAGTGTCCTGGCTTCTTCCTCCTCTTGCAAGAACCGGTGGAGCGTCTCAAACTCCATTTTGATTTGCTGCTCCATGAGTTTGACCTCAGCCTGTGGGGAAAAAGCAAGCATTTTTAAGCAGCACATTTAACAATATGATCATTTCTGAGCAGTCGTCCTACCTGGTTGTGTTTTGAAGCATGTTCACAGGTGTGTGTGACTCTCTCAAAGTGCAGCATTTTCTCCTTCAGACCATTTAATGAGCTTTGGAGCTCCTCCTAGTAATCAAAAGGAGAATTACTGCAAACAAATCCATACATAAACATTTCAATTTAGCGCGACTGAATCTGTCGCACAAAAATTTGCCAAAAATGGCTCAACTTGCACTCTGCACAACAGCTTGTGTTTTTCTATGTATCCCATTCAGAAATAAAATAACTACAGTAGACACTATAAGATATGCATACAAATATGGAAAGTGTACGTGCGCATTAACGCAATGTTGCCGTATGGAAAGCGTTAAAACCGCGCAACAGGGCCTGAAAGTCAGTAGCCCTTGAAGATAAGATAAAATAAGATAAGATGACAGTACTTCCCCCAATCACAATGCAGCTGAAATGTTTTGCGGTGTTACAACTACTGTAGCTATTTGATAGTGGATTCCTACCTTGCAGTCAGTCACCACCTCGGTTATGAAGTAGACTCTGTGTCCTTCATGTCCTGCAGCTGCACATAGTTTACACAAAGGCACCAGGTCATCTAAACAGAACATAGACAGGCTCTGTTTTTCATGTTGCTCGCACTGCTCTGGAGACTCGAGCGACCATGGAGGCAGGGGGAGGTCCCCTGCTTCGGCTCCAGGAGAGGAGACAGGCAGAGGGGAGCGGCGACTCATGGGGGAGCTGCTGGTAGTCGGAGCCTCCGGATATGAAGCCAGTTCGTCTCCGTCAGTTAGACTGACAGAGACGAAAAGGGGGCACATGGGAGAACACAAGATGGGGAGGAGCGGTGTGTTTTAGGTGTGTCATCTGCATTTGCCATGCATCCGTCACAATGTGCGGGACGAGCTGTATCTGCGTTCAGGATGAGCCTCCGAAGTGTCATAGATCTGCCTGCAGCTTGAAGCCGAGCCAGTGTGCCTGCACCAGATGCAGCCACACATCAACCCGCAGCGTCAGGCTGACTTTTATGACCCTGTGATTGATTGCATCCTCCTCACGGCCTCAGGCAAAATAAATCCCCTGATCTTTGGTTGTCATTTTTTACTACTTCATTTATTTCTCCCCATCGGCATGTAACACTGAATGTTGCAGACAAGAATGAAGTAGTTTATTCGCGATTATGTTTTGCGATTTACTAAGATACAATTTAAGATCATTTCCATTTTCAGATTAGCCCCCGTAGTATGAAGCCGCTTCATAACCATGACTGCAATGTGTGTGCATGATCCTGCCTCAGGCACCTGTGACAACAAATATTTGACGTTTCCTTATAAAACTGCTAAATGCAGAGCTGCTGAGATGCCCCGTTCTAACCTGAGAGTGAAGAAAACAGAACCGTTCAGATTAGGGCAGAATTCAGAGACTGAAAATGTATGCAGGTTTTGAGGCATGCAGCAGAACCTCATGTTCAGTATGCAAAGCCGGTTATAGGGATCCAGTTACTTCTGCCCTTTATGAATCTGAGCCTCTGAAATCCTGAGCACATTTTTCTGAGATCAGCTTTGACAGCTGATTTATATTCCATTGCTCTGTGTTTTCTGACAGGAAGTTAGCAAAGTGTGTGATCAAATGTAATCTCTTACTAGTATTACTACAACTCAAATTTCACCAAGCCATTGATAGTCTTGCATATTGACTACAGCACCAAACAGGGCACAGGCTTGAATAAAACCAATGTGAAAAAAAAAGCTTTTATTTTTTATTTTTTATTTTTTCTAGGAAAGCTGATTTTGGAATCAACCCCAGATTTTGATGGGTTCTTTCTTGGACCATGCTCAACCCCATCAACAAAATCATCGAAATTTGGTTAATCCTGCTAATAATCAAACAAACTAATGGACGGATGCAAATTAAAACATAATCACCGTGGCAACAAAATCTGTGAAGCGGTTTTCTGTAACAATTAGAAGTTTGATTGCGCCAACTTTTGATTAAGGTTCCTTCAAAAGGAGACAAGTGGACGACAAACTAGCAAAAAAAAGAGACTAACGGACAAGACCTGAAGTGTGTCCATGCATCATTAATCAGAACAAGCACACACCCACACACACCGGTCAAGCATAACATTGTGTACACTGCATGTTCACTGTAAACTGAACTCAACCTCAGGATGAGTTCAATTTACGAACTTTAATTATGTTTCTTTTGGAGAGGTGTTGACATAGTTTAACGATTGTTATTGGGGCTTTTAGTTTGTGCTGCTGTTACTTTCATGGCGCTTAAATGCCCAGATTCAGCTGATGTCAAGGACGAGTGTCTATTGAACCCCGATAGGATATACTGAGTGATGTCCACATGTTTTGTCGCCCTAATGAATGCAAGTGGGATGACCAAAATATTATACCTCTCAGTATAATCCATTCAACATAACTGAAATTCAACATAACACCCCTACTGACAGTACAGTAATATTATTGCTGTTACTGGGCTGTTGCATTATGTTCTATGATTAACATGAAGTGGTCATAATGTTATGCATTATGAGGATATAAGGATAGGAGGTTATAAGGATATCAGGGACCCCTCTCAGTATAACGCAGCGCAGTTCAGCAGCATCACTAATTACAGTCCAAATAACAATCATTGGAATGTGTCAAAATATGTCTCGCAAACAACTTCAATCAAAATTCAACATAAAACTTTAAAATTTATTTCAGGGCTGTTGCGTTGTATTCTATGGTAAACATACAGTGGTCATAAAGTCATGCGTGATTGGTGTATTAACTTATTTAGTCCGGTGAACCATGTGATCTCCTCTCTGTCATCAGTTTGGTCAACGACAACAGCTGATTCGAGGTTTTGCTTCTCACCATACGTATGTAACATCATGCTCAGAAAATGGATTTGGTGGCTGCGGTCCAGAATGGAGGGAGCATAAAGTGCTGGAAATCCTCTGTGTCCTCTTTTCCCACGCCTGCAATTTTCTCAAGTCAGTGACGGTTCGCGTAGCTCACACAATCTGGGGATAATTGAAGACATAATGAGGAAAGATGGTGAAAGGCAGAGAAAAGGTAGAGAGAGAGAGAGCAGTGGGTTTTGTGATCCCTGGTCAAGCTAATCTTCAGTGACAATAATCTGTGAGCTGGATGCTGTCTTGTCTTTTTGAAGGCTCGCTTGTCTTGTCTGTGTTTCGTATAAATTACATGCTGCATTGATGTGTTCGAGGCAGATGGTCGTCAGCGGATGAGGGTCGGTGGTTGTTTTGTTTCACTTGTCTCAAGTATTGATGTCAACATTTTCACTTTTATGAAGCCTTGTAGAGAAATAGCGCACACAGATTTGATAATGATAAATTCCTTTGCAATAGGCCATGAGACAGCGCAGATGGCCCCGGTCTTTGTTTCAACAAACAACAACGGTCTGTGATCATTTTTTTTTTTTACTTTTTTTCCAGCTGCTTGTGTTGTGTAGGTGCACAAAATGCCGACATAAAACAATCCACTCAAATGCATATTCAAACCAAAAAAAAATGGCTTTGACAATTAGCACACTATCATGTTGCTATCACGTTATTATGATGTTATTGTATTCAAAATATGGACTCAAGGCAGGACTTTTTTATATTTACGACTTCTTTAAAAATTTAGAATTAGAGTGGATGACTTAATGAGAAAATATTAAGGTGCATAAATAATAACTCTGTACAAACATAGTCAGTTTGATTAACACTCTGGGTAACTACAGAAATAATTTTCCATTCTGTTGTGAGTTAATGATGTGACAGTGTAGCTTAATCAAACATGTTTGCAGAGCTGCATCACTGAATGGAGAGAAGATTAGGCTTATTTTTACTCCCTCTGCACAAACAGTTCGTCTTATACGTGATTACAGATTCAGATGAGTCATTCACTTTAGTATAAACTGATTTGTTTAAAAAACAAAACAAGAACATTTTCGTTGAGGACATTCCAGGCCCGATAGAGATGGTTCAGGGCCCAGATGCAGCGCATGGCCGTATGTGGGATCTAACCGAAGACTGTAGAATAGCTGGACGGCGACGTCGTAACCCTACCCTACCTATCAGGTTTGACCTGAAAACCTGGCTGCAGTGGCGCTTCCGTTTGTGCAGTGAGAATGTCACCGTTTACAAAATTAGCTTCCATGACACAAGGTCAACCACATAACTTTAATAGCTAATTAAACACATGTCAACATTTGGCAAATTTTACACAAGAGTAATGGCCTTGGAACAGTATTGTGGCGGAAGTTTCACTGTGCAAGGTAACATTTAACTACGTGTAACCATTTTTGGTAAACAGTCTGAAACTGAGCCCACATGACCTACCTTTCCATTTGGTTGTCAGTGTCGTTGACAAACTTTAGTTAACGACCATTATGGAATATAAATGTTATCAAAGGCATCTGGATATGCAGTTTATTCAAGAATTAGCAGATTAGTTTCAGGTAATTTCCTACAGCAGAACACAGTCAGTTGAATAAAGTACAGGCCAACATTATGTGTTTTCTTTATAGTTAGCAATATGATACGTTTTTCACTGTTATCTTGTATTTGCATCTCACCATGTGGCAGAGGCAGCTGCAGCCCCTACTATGGCCAGTCTCCATGACAAAGAGCACTGCTGAACGCTGGGAATAACAATGGGGGTTTCTCAAACATCGATCTCCCTCCATCAAAGAAGGGGGACCTGCATCATCCACATGTGAGGATTATCTTCTCTGGCGTCACTCAGAGACACAGATAGAAGACCGATGCCAATCTGGGGAGGACCGGCACGGCTCCATAACGTGGCGGCTGAACTATCAAGGTTGTGCTGCGAGAGCATCACTCGTGTAGAGGGACGATGTTACTGGGGCACATTTCCATTCAAACACTCAGTCAGCTTGCCTTGGTCTTTTTTTTTCGTAGTGATGTAGGCAAACAAAGAAACTGTAAACGTGGGCAGACTTCAGAAAAGATAGAGAGTGCGACATGTAAAGGCCTCACTCAATGTTCATGGTGGCAGCTAGACTTTTTACACTCCATTGCTCACGGATCAATGCAATCACTTCATGAACTGTGCATTACTGTCACACTATACACACTGCTCGCTTTAACTGTAGAGACCTTTAAACATTTCTTCAGATATTTATCATGTTTTTAAGCATCCTTTCATTTATCTTCCCAGAAATTTATCTCAGTTTTCATGTGCAATGGAGGTGTTTACAGTACAAGCAGTTGTCTTTTGTCGGTTGATGTTTTTATGGCACACATTGTGGATTTTTTTGTCCAAAATCGTATCAATGGCGTTATATGAATTAACCTTCTTTGTCACATACAACATTGCAGTTATGCAAGAACGCACTGCTGAAAGTTTTGCCATATTTTTCTTCAAATACAAGGCTTTCTATGTTAGCTTTATACAGTGACATAAATATTCTATAAATGTTTAAGTCTTTCAAGTGTTGCAATCTTTGAGCAGACACGATGAAGGATGAAGATAATAGATATCAGACTCTCTGTTTTCCTTACGTGTGACTGATATAACTGTGAAAACTTGGTGTCAGTGTGTCCTTTTGTAGTAAATTTTGAAAACCCAGGGAAGAGTGTCTTTCCCTCTATGGAAAATGCACTCAGTACCATCTTATCACAGTGGGTTTATTTGAAATTTAACATAGTAATGATCACAAATTAAAAAGCTTTTATTTTCAATAACTGCAAAAGGTGAAAGACAATAATGTATTTGAGCTGGACTAGTGTGACATTCTGGAAATACTCCATCAAATGATAAAATATACAAGGAACCTATCTTAACTTATTCTGTCTATTGTTCAGTACACACGAAAGAACGCATGCGTCCTTCTGCAGTGTTGACAAAAGTACACATCTTGTACTGTACATGCATCACCTTTCCATCCATTTCCTATTCATAACCCTTTTGTTGTCTAACTGGGAAATATCACCTTTGAAAGTGGTCATTGTGATAGGTTTTTGTTTTTTATTTTTATTTTTGTTTTTTTTTAACGCCTATCATCCATGTAACGGCAGAAATGAACTGAAAGAAACCGTGAGCCAGCAAGATAGAGCTTGGAGTGTCCTTCCACTCAACTGAAGTGTTTTCCGGCAACATTGGCACATTCATTTGAGAGCTGAGGATGTTGTTCATGCGGTCTCCCGCCTCCACATGCAGATGAGTGGCTCATGAATACGCCGCCCCATACATGACCACTTCCCTCCGTTGGCACCATGACTCACTTTTCAGCGTCGATACCTTTCGAATCAGCAAAGCAGCAAGAGACAAACACCGTTCTCATGTGTGGACTTAAAATATAAATTCACTAAACTCCTACAGACAAATGTTCATCTATACTTTGCGTA
>CAAKHG010050412.1:38974-50600 GCA_901007715.1 Dactylopterus volitans
AGTGGAAATGACCTGTTTTCCCTTTTCTATACGGCTTTCCTGCGGTTATTAATATTGTGTTGCGGTCTTGCGCGAACTGTCGAGTTTTAGTTTGGAATTTTGTCTGTTTTAATATGGTTTAATTACTCCCCGCTTTATTTTTTTTTTGTTTTTTTTTAACGCCTATCATCCATGTAACGGCAGAAATGAACTGAAAGAAACCGTGAGCCAGCAAGATAGAGCTTGGAGTGTCCTTCCACTCAACTGAAGTGTTTTCCGGCAACATTGGCACATTCATTTGAGAGCTGAGGATGTTGTTCATGCGGTCTCCCGCCTCCACATGCAGATGAGTGGCTCATGAATACGCCGCCCCATACATGACTCACTTTTCAGCGTCGATACCTTTCGAATCAACAAAGCAGCAAGAGACAAACACTGTTCTCATGTGTGGACTTAAAATATAAATTCACTAAACTCCTACAGACAAATGTTCATCTATACTTTGCGTATTTAACACGACCCCACAGGTATGAGTTTTTAGTCATGTCATCTTGTGAATGAAGTGCACTTCTTATCAGTTTCTGCCATGAATGCATGATGACTTCTTTCTCCTGTTAAATGTGCTGAAATGTGAATGTTATATATTTTCGGATTTTGGTCATGTTCTAGGATATTCTAGGATATCCTCTTTTGTTCTCTCATCTCAGTGTGCATTATAATGGCTCCACCCTGAGCGAGATTTTTGACAGCTTTACAATGTATCCCAGTGCTATGCTGCATAAATCTCATCTTTCCATTTGTGGATCCACTGAATGACTTGAGTAAGTTGGGTCCGCTTAAGTGTTGTAACTTCAAATGTATCGACCCACATGAAGGGAAAACAGGAGAAAAAGCCCAGATCGATTCTCTCTTTCAGCACCAGGTGTGAAATTAACATTAATAGATCTTTTTTTTTTTTTTTTATTGAATTTGATGCACATCATTATCTTTAACACACTTGGACCCTGTAAAATGCCAGCCAACGTTGCCCATGCTGGGACTGTGCAGGTGGGGATTCTGCCTGATCGGGACACGGCAACATCTGCGGGTCACCAACAGTTTCACAGGCCCTTACGGAGCTCCAGTCTGAAAGAGGTACAAACAGAAATCCAGGACCCGATCTGCTCTAGTTTCCTTAACTTGTCAAATTAACTTTGTGCATGCGGGCTTCTGTCTGTGCATGTGTATTTGAGTGCTGGCATGGCTCGTCTTTGAGGTATTTGAAGGTGGTTGGGGGTGTAAGACAGACTTGGCACATTCTGGCTCTCAGATCAGCACCCCCATACAACAGCATTGTGAGTTCGTGGATGACATGTGCCGACACATCGCAGGTATGCTATTTGAGTAGTGCTGGCTGCAGGCAGAAAGTGTACATTGTTGTCATTGTTCTATTTTGTTCACACAAACACACTTTGATAAGTGTGTATGCAGGCTTCAGGTGGATCGGATGGTAAACTGGAGTGTTGGAATTACCCCACAGCATTACCTGTCTTTGTCATCTCCACCCTAACAATGCCCCTGTGTGCTCGGCCGGCTCACCACAGTTGGACCACGGACAGACACGGTGGGCCAAAAGCTGCAAGATGGAACAAAGCATCTGAGCTCATGTTAAGTTCTCTGATCACGGTTTCATACTTCAACATCTGTTAAATTTATTCATATCCCGTCCACCTTCCATGATGGTCTGTTGACTGATGGCTTTGCTGCAGGAGTCCAAGACCTTCTAGATGCTCTGTCCTCTCAAGCAATGGTGCATCCAGTGGGCAATACGGAGCAGGTATGCCTACATTTCTACTGCTAGAGGGAAGGTTACTATTGGTATTAAAAACTAATGAAAATGTAAATCTCGGTGGGAAAACAACATTTTGTCCACTGAAAAAAATACATAACCAATTAAAGAGAAGGTGGCTTTGTAAATTCCTGGTATACATGTTTTTAGAATAGTATGAATGTTTTTTTGGTGTTTTTATTGCACAAAACTTTTTTTCTGATCATTGTGAATTTCATGCCCGACCAAAATCCTATATTACAAAAAAAAAAAAATCTAACACTGAAACTAACAAAAATAAAACTAGTTATCCCCCTTAGTAACAAATTGATACACAAAAACAAAGAAAAAGGCAAAGTGAAAATTGCAAAACTGCAATAACCTTTGTCAGAGGCGAAAGCTCCTCCTCCAACACATACTTCTGCCTCGGTTTTTGGCTCATTTAAATGTTCTCTCTTCACCTGTATTGTTTTGGGTTGCTCTCACAGTGTTGTTTTTAACCCCACCTGTATTCAGGAAAACCTCTAAAGGCCCAGTGTAGACCAAATGCTCAACAACAAATTGCAGACAGTTCATGCACATACTGCAACATTTACCACTGGAAAATGGTAAATGTTTCCTCCAGGAGCCAACAGTAAAAAGATAAATGATTATTGGACCTAATGTCAGCCATATCAACTTAAAAGGTATATATTCAAGTGTGGCGTTCACGCCCTCCTTATGATGCCACCTGGTGGCCAAAAGTCCCACGATGCAAGTTTAAACTTCTCTCACACACTCCATTGTAATCTTACACAAACATAACTATGTTCTTTTAAACATACTATTATACTCTATCACATGGGCAACTATACTGTCACAAAAAAACCATCATCTGTGCCATGAACCAAGAATATGGTACTATCTGTGTCAGACTAATTGCGTGTGTGAGAAACAGTATGAGTTTAGGCCTAAACGGTCTCTCATAGTTTTGCACGAACACATCACAAGCTGTCACTGGTGTGTGTGCATCTGTAGAGTCAGAGAATGTAAAATGTGACTACTGTCCTACTCTTGATGCACTCCTCATCACCCCAGGTGACGTGTTCCAGCCAGTGTTACACTCAGTGCTGCACTCAGTCAACCCAAAGCTTGAAAACTCAGTGCAGGAGTTCTTGCCTCGTCTTCTTCCACTTATCCAGGTCTGGGTCACGGGGTCTGTAATGGCTGCCATCTGATCCACATTGCACCAGACCCATATGGTTACTCCTGCAGGAGGTGGGCCTGCTGGAGGACGGACCCATGTCTGCCTCGGGCTGGACCTGACCGGACCTAATGGGTGAAGGCCCGGCCACCAGGCACTCGCCGATAGGCTCATTCCCCTGGCCTGGCTCCAGGGTGGAGACCTGGTAACCCTCCGGGCAGCACACACTGGTCCTTTGAGGTTTTTCCTCCAATATGCATCTTTATGGACCATTCTTTTTCTGAACCTTCATCCAAGACCAATTTGCCATGGGAGTCCCTACCAGGGGCTGCTGCCCCCGACAACATAGCTCCTGGGATCATTAGGACACTCAAACTCCTCCACCACTAAAAGGTGATGGTCCATGTAGGGGTAATCCAGGAGGTGGCTACACCAATCTGTGATGGATATTTGCCGCAGTGTGACAATACTTGATGCAGATCAGTGCTTGGATCATACAACTGGGATCATAAAGCTCTCTGGTGAAAGGCATAAAAAAGAGGAAATTTGCTTGTTGTGATTTAGAGTAACTCCCTTCAGTTCCTCATATTTTTCTCCCAAGCATCTATTTTGTTAAAGACGCTGACGTTGCTCTTCACTTTTGACATTGCAACAGCTTCAAGGAAGCAAAAGTACAGATTTTTATCCAAGTTACTGTAGAGAAACAACCTTTGATAAAATGGTCCTCGGGCGGCAGGAAAATTGATGTAATACTCATATTCACTTCAAAATACGACTGGCAGAAACAATGCAATGGAATGTGGAACATTAATTATGGCCTTCAAGCATGATTTTTTTTTTTGCTTAAAATGTCACTCATTAACATTAAATAATGAAATAACCGCCATCTTCGATTAAACCAGTGTGGAATACAGTACATTAACATTTTCATTTGAACTTCCAGATTTGAATTCACTAACTAATGCCAAAGCAAGTCATGTAAAAAAAAAAAACTGCATACAGGATAATTATGGTGTTAAAAGGGTAGATCTGATGTCATGGTCAATTCAGAACACACCTCTTGCCACCCTGACTTAATCTTCCAACCCGACCTCTTATATTCAGTCCGGTATAAAATGTAATGTGGAATTCCATGAAAGTTAGTGACCTGTTACTCCTCAGTCATTGTGCTTTTTAAACTGTGCCAATTATTTGCATCACTACAGGTAATATCAGGGTTATCCTGTATAATTCAAAGCCCCACATTTGTGGCTGTGAGTGAGGATTCTCCTGTAGTGCTGAGGTACTCCCCGCCAAGGCAGTTTCTACCACTTCCTTTCAATTCCAGTAATCACAGCAGCTCCAGCTCCATTTTCTCTGCTGCCCCCTAATTCCTGCCAGCGACACCTCCGCCAACCCTCTCAAAGGCTCTGCCTCGGAATCTGAAAGACTCTCAGCGGGCGCGACGGCAATGTCTAATTCTGAACTTGGGAAAACAGCGGAACCATGTCCGCTCGTTTCAGGAGAACACATCTGTCTTACTGTGAGCCACGATGTAGCTGAACACGACACAACAGGTTTGGGTGCTGTAGACTCAAGTACACCGTCAAATACTCAGATGAGGACACAGAGATATGAAGTTTTGATCCATGTTTGATAGTTTACTATGAGTGACCTGATAATGTCTTGTTTTGTCAAAGCAACTAAGAAATAACGTTTAATTTTTGAAAACTAATAGCCATTTTCACTATTTTCTGACATTTGGATATAGGCAGCATTACAAGTCATTTAACTTGAAACGTAGCAGATAGATTGATTTATTAATACAATAATGAATGATAATGAGGGCTAGCAGCCCCATTGTGTTTGACCAGAGCATACAGCAAAGCGTCCTATTGCATCATTATTTAGTTTGAGCCACATCCTGGTGCTGTAACAAATACAGCTTTTAATACGGTGTTTGTTGTTTTAAGCACATTTTTGACTTTTTTGGGGGGGCTCTGGAATAGTTTTATTTAGGTTAATGAAATAGAATAATAGGAATGACAGCCCTGCAGTCAACTGAGCACATGGACACGCCCATACGGCGTTCTCTCTGCATCCTACAGCTGGAGCCTTCTTAAAGGGGAGGACGGAATCTCGCCGTCTTTGTAGCCGTTTACAATGAGGCAGCGCAGTTTAAATTCAATTACACGCACGTCAACCTAAACCTGGAGCACACTCGTTGATATTATTCATTTTTACCTATCAGCAAAGCGCAACAGGAGGTGCCGCACGACAGGCACTTGAGACCACCGAGCGCCACTGAAACCAGTCCAGACCTGCCCTTTAACTAAGCCAACTCCTCCGCCATGTAGCCACTGTCGGCAAAACACAACAGCGGGACCCTCCAGTTTTACATCCTCCGTCTCCTTCTTTGCCTCTGCCGCGTCACCAGCGAGTGTCTCTCCCTGCCATGCACCGGGCCACCTCGCTGCTACCTACCCTGCTGTTCGTCCTCCTGCCGGGCCCGAGCTTGGGGTATTTCCCCGAGGAGCGCTGGAGCCCCGAATCTCCGCTTCTCGCTCCCCGGGTCGTCATCGCGCTGGTCTGTCGCAACTCGGCTCACTCTCTGCCGCTGTTCCTCGGAGCCGTCGAGCGCCTCAACTACCCGAAGGACCGCATCGCGCTGTGGTGAGTGCGGCTGTCAGTGCAACACCGGGAGAACCGCAGAACGCCGCGCCGCGCGTCGCGCACCGGGCGCGTCAGATGAGTCGAGATGTCAGTGAAGTCGCTGCAGCAGCGCCCGTTAAGAAAACGGCCGTCAACTCTGGCGGCGGAAAACTTCGCGTGCGTCTGCGCGTGCGCCCGCGACTCTTCGCCCAGGTGCGGCGGCGGCGGCGCGCGAGCGGCCGGTTAACGCGCGAGCGGCCTGGTCTCCGCCACTAATTAACCGCGGGGGCCGTTTAATGAATGGAAAATTGAAGACGCGTGGCTCCAAACGCACCGGGGCGTCACTGGATTCGGCGGCGGGACAGGGGCCGGGGGGGTGGGTGTCGGGGGAAGGGGGCTGCTGGCGCGCAGAGGGAGCTCCGTGAAAAGTTCCATTCACTCACTCATCTTCTCTCTTTGCCTCGTCGTCTCCCTCCCCCTCTCCCCTCCCCTCCCCCCACCTCACCCTCCTTTAGCCGCCACGGCAGGAAATAAAACTACTGTTGCTGAAAAAGGGGAAAAAAAGGAAAAAAAAAGTTCATAAGACGCTAAATGCTGATGAAGTCTCCCGCTACTCCCCCAGACTCGCTCACCCAGCCCCCACCTCCGCTCGGCCTTTCCAGAATATTCCTGTCTCTCACTTCCCTTTCTCATTTTGACCCTGTGCCAGTAGATCCGTTTGTCAACGTTTCGCTAATCTCATCAGCTTGCAGACCCAAACGGGTCAGATAACACTTCCAGTGACTTAATAAAGCTAAATAGGGACCACAACTGTGCGTCTGAAAGAAAACCAGACCCAAGGAAACCCTGCCAATAGACTACTTGATCAAAGTGGGTGCCGTGCCTCGTCTGAATCTGAGTTTAGTGGAAAAACTAGAATAAGAGAGCTGAGCTTCTCCTGAAACACAGCCAGGCTGGATGTGGAGTTTTCCTGGGCACTCACGCCAGACATTGAGGCCGAGTCAAAACTACATTCATGTGTCAGCCCCCGAGTTCCGGCGGAGCAGATAAAAACAGTTTGGAAATGCGGCTCAGAGGACATAAACTGAGCCACCTGTTGATACCTGCGGTTATCAGCGTGACAGGTTAAGATGGAAGACGTTGAGGGCCGCAGCATGCGCGCGCGTTGGTGCACACTGCAAAAGGCGGGTGTGTGTTCTGCTGGGACTTGCAGGGCAGATTATATGCAACCATAAATCTTTTTTTTTCTTTTCTTTTTCCATCCGCCTGTCTCCCTCTGAGCTCCCTCGCATCCTCTGGGAGGTTTCTTTTACTGGTATGCAAGCGCCGCTAAACATTTACTCTCGATTAACCCCGGGTTAATTCATAATCGACACCCGTTCAAAACTGTCGGCGGCCAGGTGGCTCAGTCTGAGGAGGAGGAAGCAGAAAAGGGGAACGGTCAGGCAGATGTAGCTCAAAAAAGAGCAGCTGGATCAGTGAGCCGGTCACATGTAGGTGCCGAGGCAGCGCTGCTGTGCTAAAACACCGCAGACAGACGGGAAGCTAACACCTGCCGCACGCCGACTGTCACTCGCCACATGGCGGGGTTGAGAATAAATCCATTTCTCTCATTTTTACACATTCTTTCACTGTCTCGCTCTCTGCTCCGCCCTCACACACACTAAGATTTGTTTTGATAACACAGACAGCAGACAAAGGCCCTTCATCCCCCCCACCCCCTGCCCCTCGCGGTCCATGTAGCCTGTCTTTGTCTGTCCCCGGCCAGGGCTGACATTAGTGGGCATCTCCGCTCTGAGGGTACACAGGGACTGAAAAGCTGCGCTACGAGCTGGCCAGTAAGTCAGTCGAAAATGTCAATATCACAAAATGAAATTCTGTGCCGTCCAGTAGTTATTGCAAAAATTCCAGACTGTCTGGGATTTGTTAAAGCCCACAGATATAGACGTCGTCCCTTCCAGGTCTGCAAGCCTTCACTGCCATTAAATGTTGTACATTTTTTTAGTCCTTTGGCTTAATATTATGAACAGTAAATGATCAATTTTGTTTTGGTGTTCATTCACAGCTCATTATTTTTACATGTAGTTCCCTGAAGCAGCATTTTGTTGGAAAAAAAAATGGTAAGAAGTCCTCCACAGTTTCCAATTCCATTTGATAAAGAAAAGAGGGTGACTTTCACACTTGAAAAGTTCGAAGGTTTCATATTTTATTCATAAATTGCTGTAATCATTAGTCTTTTTTTTTGTTTTACCAAATTCATCAACTTGTTTTGAAATATCACAATATTTGAGTTTGTCATCATCTTGGAGTGGCTTTTTTATTTATTTGTGGGATTTATTGTTTCTCAAAAAGTTTGAAGGTTGCATATTTTTTTTATGATATTCATTGATCCTTGTTTAAAGGATGAACTGTTCCTCATGTAACATAAAATGTGGAATATCAGGTTACAAGAAGAATGATGAAACCCGATTTCAGAATACCAATCACAACAGATTCTCGTCTCTTCATTATTCTATGAGCAAGTAAATATGAACATACTTTATGTTTTCACATTACTATCTTCTATAAGTGGAGGCTTTGAGTAACTATTTCTATAGAAACATAAGCCTATTGCAGGAAATGAATGGCGTAAGACAGACAATGTTGTGAATCCTCTTTTGTTGTGCAACACAAGTGGCAGAATTGACATTCAAGTTGTAAAATTGCATTTTCCTACAGAAAATGTGTTTTGAGCAGTGAATTGAATCACTAAAGCGACTTAAAAAAGATGGAGCATAGATGTCTTCTGCTGAACCTTAAGAGAGCTGAATATTTTTATATTATAAAATGCCAAAAAAAACCAAACCCAATTGGCTTGCTTTGATGTCACTATTGTATGACATATAGTGGTTGCTGTGGTGACGAAGCCATCAAAGCAAGAAAAACTTAAAATCTTTATAGCATGTCCATTCATTTCAATGTCACATTTTTTTATACAGGCATTTAAAAAAAAAAGTTTGAATAGAAGAATGAATGTATGATAACTTCAATTTTTCTGTAGGTAAAAGTTTGCAGAAGTGATTAGTGGCGATGGGCATATGAATAAATATTTTCTTGTTCAGTCATTAATAAAATTGATGATCAGTTATTCATGAATTGTAGTTTTGTAGATAAATCAGCAACAATCTTTGAAACATGGGAGTTAAATTTGACCTGTTTAACTATTAAACTAAAAACCTATGAGGTTCTCGTAAAGGCAACACAGGCCAACTGAAGATCTCTGCTTTTTACAGTCTTTTTTTTACATTTCTTTGGCAGCTGAATGTTAAGGGTTTTTTTTTGTCCACTAAATATTCTTTTGCCCCCTCCATGTAGCAGAATTCTTTTCTTTACACGACAAAACCTCAATGATATGAATGTTGGATCGACGAATTCCACATGATCGAAAATAATTCTTAACCATCAGTTACCAATCAATGAATAAAATGCCCATCCCTGGTGTTTGGCCAGCAAAACATAAAAGATAACAAGGTGTGAACGTTGTCAGTGTTCACTCTTTATGCATCTTAATTATGCACAGGGATTGTTGTGGTGCTCAAACCTCAGTATGTAGGCCATCACAGCTGCTCCACAGTGACCCCGAACCTGTTTTCAGACATATCAGGAGCCATTTTGTGATACCAATTGAATCTGTTTGAGAGTGTTAACGTGTTTTAGTGATCGTTATTGGGACTATAATTTGTGATTCTGTTGAACTGGGTTATACTGGGGGGTGTCCCTAATATTTTGGTCAGCCCACTCGTATGCATTAGGTTCACAAAATATTAGAGGCACCTCTCGGTATAACCCAGTACAGTTCACAGCATGACAAATTAGAGTCCCAATAACAAACAAATTCATTGAACATTCAATGTAAAACTCCTCCTGACAGGAGAATTAATTGCCAGGCTGTTGCTTTATATTCTATGGTAAACATAAAGTAGTCTTAATGTTACAGCTGATCTGTGTATCTATCCCTAAGGTAAAATAGCCTTACATTATTTAAAGGAAAATGACACCCAGTTCACTGGGGTGAACCCCCATTTGATGTCTTGCTCCGTTGTTTTTCACCCTGCCACAGGGTGGCGACAGATCACAACATAGACAACACCACGGCCATCCTGAGAGACTGGCTCATCAAGGTGCAGAATTACTATCACTATGTGGAGTGGAGACCTGAAGATGAACCCAGGTACTGTGTGTGTGTGTGTGTGGATGCGTGTGTGTGCGTGTGTGTGGGCGGGGGGGGGGTTATTACTTCAGTGAGCACATAATTTAATGAGTCTGCTTGTTCTTGTTTTAGTGCCTTTGAGGATGAGACTGGGCCTAAACACTGGAATAATCTCCGTTATGAACATGTCATGAAGGTCCGTCAGGCGGCACTGGAAACAGCCCGGGAGGTCTGGGCGGACTACCTGCTGGTAGGTTATCATCCAGTTAGCATCTGAGATTATCCGGTAAGGAGATATGTGTAAATATTCTTACATAGAAAACTGGACTAATGGATGACATATGACAAAAGTGTCCTCCACACCAGTAAATATTACTATAACTGTCATGATAACGGTGTGAGAGCCCACACCGATGAATGACACTGTTGCTGTGTCAGAACCCCCGATTGGATGTTTGTTCAGAAATGGACAAAGAAAACCAGAAGAATAATCGAATCCAACACCATGTTACAAGAGCTGTCATGCTTTGGAGACAACATCAATTTGATGGGATTCTTGGATCAATCATCACAGGGGACATCAATAAGGAACAAACCTAAGACACCCTCACAGTGGTGTGTTTCAATTTACAGCAATTAAACGGCTCAAATGATATTAAATAATTTAGACCTTGAGCTGTCTGCAAATGCAAGTGCTCACTGTTTGTAAGCCCTCTTTAATATTAGGCTGCCTGGATGAGAGGGATTCCAGGAGCTGCTTTATACTCGCAGCGATCACACCTTCTGGCAGTCGCTCAGGCTCTCATCAAGTGGCCGTGGGAGAAATGTCACGTGTGATTGCTCATGTTAAATCTCTCATGTCTGCAGGTGACTGACTGTGACAACCTTCTCACCAATCCGGATGTGTTGTGGAAACTCATGAGAGAGAACAAGACCATTGTCGCTCCGATGCTGGAGTCCAGGGCTGCGTACTCCAACTTCTGGTGTGGCATGACCTCACAGGTACCGCTGATATTAAGCTTTGAGCCTTTGACAAATGCCTTGCGGGACTACTGCTATTTTTCTCAAGAGTTGCTGTTGATCATGACGTCAACCACACGTTTTTTTTATAACATAAAATAGTCATGAAAACTAAATGTTTAAGAAAAAAAAATCCTTTGAACATAAACCAGCACAGTAAGAGCTACCTAAATATGATAATTACTACAAATCTTTTAGTTTAGCCCAAGTGTGGGAGTGGGGGGCGGGTGGGTTGTGATGTTGCCTATATTATAGATACAGTATGTCCGTGGGTTAAACCAAGTCAGGGCTGTCTGGTATATAGACCTGCGCTAAGCCCCGCCTCTTCAACAATAAACAACATATTTTTCACATTGTCCTGTTCCCAGCGATTCAAACAATGACTAAATTTACTATACGAACCGTTCATCTTTTTTTCCTCTTTATTTGGAGAAACTTCAAATCATAATCGCTTTTAGTCACTTTATGCCTGTGCGCGCGCGCGCGTGTGTGTGGGCGCGCACATGTGTGTGCGTGCATGGAAAGTTGATACACAGCCGCTCTGTGATGATGCGTGTTTACACTAATTAAAGCATTCTTTTGGAAACCAGACAAAATGATTTTTTATTTTTTTATTCTTTATCCCCAGACATCATTTGAAAAACGCATCTGTGCAGTCACACTACAAACGTCCCACGCTACAGACAGTGACCATCTGTCACATTTAATTTCACTTGAGTGATTTAGCGAGCTAACTTAGCCAGTCAGAGAATAAAGTGCAAAAGTGCACATTGATGAAGCTGAGCTAAGAACGGGAGGAGCCGTGAGACCAGAGGTG
>CAAKHG010050412.1:60007-77701 GCA_901007715.1 Dactylopterus volitans
TCACACTACAAACGTCCCACGCTACAGACAGTGACCATCTGTCACATTTAATTTCACTTGAGTGATTTAGCGAGCTAACTTAGCCAGTCAGAGAATAAAGTGCAAAAGTGCACATTGATGAAGCTGAGCTAAGGGCCGTGAGACCAGAGGTGAATGACAGACGACAACTGTCAGTGAGAATTAAATGAACGAACATGAATCTAATTTTATCAGAATATTGTTAACAAACAAGGAGACACACAAGGAGCCAAGAGGAGCAAAGAGGTGATTGCCACAGAAATGTTGGCTGAATATGGTGCATAAAGATATTTGTTTGAATATTTTTCAATGGTCTCTGCCCAAGAAAAAAAGGAATAAATAAAAGAGCTTTCCACTTGCATGCAGTTGGAAGCACTGATAGTTGTTGCAGGCTCCCTATTTTCATCATTTAAATCTGCACACTTTATGTTACATTATATCACACCATTTGAAAAAAATGCCATAAACAAACTGTTGTATAGCCTCAAGTAAGCTTGGATGATGTCACCAGCAGTCAGGCTGAAGCACCAGATTATCAATACTATTTGTCAAGTGGATTCTGGTGGTGAGTAAAGTAGCAATTTTCATTCATTTTTACTATATAACGGAACGTTTACACCATCACAATTGAGAAATATGTTTCACACTTAAAAATTTTAATCTCATAAAATTGGATTCAGAAAATAACACTCATTAAAAACACAGTGAGTAAATCCATAATAAATGATTGTAGATGAGATATTCTATTCGTGTTACATATAACAAAGACAGTTTTTCCTCAGCTTGCTGTGCAGGAGCTGGCCGCGGAGGCAAATACGATCTGTAAATTAAAGTGATTTGTTCTTTATGGAGAGCCGCTGAGTGTTAGTGGCGATTAGACCTTATCTGACAACATGCTAACACTTTACGATATCAGTAGATCAAATGGTAAATGGGCTGCATTTTTTTTTATAACCTTTCTGACATTCACACTCACAGAAACGCACACAATCACGCGTCGATGGTGGGGGCCGCTGTGCCTCAACAAGAGCAATTAGGGTTCTTTGTCTTGCTCAAATACACTTTCAAACAATCTCTGGAAGAGCCAGAGATTGAAGCTGATTACCAGACAGCCACTCTACCTCAGGAGACTAGCTTCCCCACATTTGGATATATTTATATCCAGTTTGGTATAAATTAGATACCAAGATGCCTTCAACCCACACTCTTACTCTCACATGACTAAGCATTTTTGCTTATGTGCTCCATCATGCACTGCATACAGTATTTGCATATCTTATAAGCTGTCTGTGATCTATTTCTGCCCAGGTAGTAGCGATGCATGAGTCAGGCACGTTCAGTTGGGTCAAAAAGTGGCCAATCAGTGTTTCGAGTGATTTATAAATAACTTACTTGCAGGCAAATGCCCTCCCTCTCTCTCCCTTTCTCTCTGTGGGTGTCTCTCTCCCACAGACACGTTCTTTTTAAGCACCAGCTATCAATCATCAAGCCATTGTCTATCGCACATCTTTGCACCTGAGTCTATACTTAACTATAATTAGTGTATTATCACTACATTAGCACTGGATAAAAAAAAAGTTATGTCTTATGTTATGTCTGTCGCAATGTAGACTAAAGATGCAGTTTATCTTTCAGGTTATACATACTTTTGGAGTCTAGACTGGCTCTCGCTAAAATACCCACACATCACTACCAGGTGGGATGAGCACTCCTCTAAAATCAGGGTCAGTGTCCATGTGCACACAACAGACAAAAGGAAAAGAGTCTGCCTGTGTAATTTGTTCAGAAAAATATTCTTCCACAGTGGTTGAAAGGCTTTCCGCTAAAAGGTAATAACTAATGTCTATGCGTTTTCTTCTTCTGTACCTCTCATATTTGTCATTTTGATGATACTGGCGCTCAAAACGTGTTCTTTCAGTGAATTAGTCGGAAAACATGCAAGTCAAATTCTTTTGTACTGACAGGCCTTTAATAGCGGCACACTCGCACTTATAAATTATTTCCCTCAAATGGAGTTTCGGCTGCTATTGTGTCTTTCCTAGCTTTATATTGCACATAGCAATGAGTTTGATACAGATGTAAGTCATGCGTAGCGGTAAAGTGCTAATGTACTCTGCTGGCAGGGTTACTACAAGCGAACACCAGCCTACATGCCCATCCGTAAGCAGGAGCGTCGCGGCTGTTTTGCCGTACCCATGGTGCACTCAACCTACCTGATTGACCTACGGAAAGAAGCCGCTCGCCAGCTCGCTTTTTTCCCACCTCACCCGGAGTACAGCTGGGCCCTGGATGATGTCATTGTCTTTGCCTACTCAGCCCGCATGGCAGGTGAGTCAAAAGCATCTGGATGCGTTGTCTGGACTGCCGGTTGAATACCTGTACGGTGTGAGCATGCATGGCCCCTCTCTCCTCTCTCATTGTCAGATGTGCAGATGTACGTGTGCAACAAAGAAACATATGGATATTTCCCGGTCCCGATGCGCTCCCATGCTACTTTGCAGGACGAAGCAGAAAGTTTTTTGCACACCCACCTTGAGATCATGGGTGAGTGAAATGGTACGATGTCGCTCTGAAAGACCAGAATAATTGATTCTTGGTCGGTGTCCCTATAATTACAGCCGAGGTTGAACTGTGAAAGAGCTGGTGTGGCTGCAGCTTTTCAGTGGCACCAAGCAGCATAATCCAAGATTCAACTCGATAAAATCAACTGAACAGTTGACACACTGTCGATCTATTGTAGGAGGTGTGCTCCTGCTTGTTTGGCACAGAAAAACCTGCAGCCTTTTTCCTTTCATGGATCGATTTGACACTCAGTTGCAAGTACACCCAGTCGTGTCTAATCACCACTTTGACTTGGGCGTAGGTGACATGGTTTTGTGGATTTTTGTTTTGTTTTGTTTCGGCTTTTGTGAAACATCTGAAAGTCACATTATATTCTGTTTACTGAAATGTCTCTGCAGAATGGTGGTGCCATGTATGAAGGAGCACCAGTAGGATGGTCTGGGAAACCTTGAAACGCACAATATTAATAAAGCATAAAGCAGAAACTCTCACTTTGCTAAATTTTAGTGTTCAAAATTAGTTAAACTTTGACTAAGGTTTGGAGCTCTGGGCCACATTTTGGGGGCCTCTGTTCTATTACATTACAAATTCTCTTTGTAACCCAACCCCCTCCCATTTTTCTTTGAAAGTAAAAAGTCCTCCGTTGGAGCCCTCAGGCTTCCTGTCTCTCCCTCCCAAGCATCCTAACAAGATGGGCTTTGATGAGGTACAAACAGTCTCTCTCTCTTTCTCTCTCTCTCTCTGTCTCTGTCTATCTATGTCTTTCTCTCTCTTGCACACACACACACACACACACAGCCAATAATCTAGGGATGTGTGTGAGGTTTTGCGTTTGTGTGCACTCAGGTGTTCATGATAAACCTGGCGAGGAGGTCTGACCGTCGTGATCGGATGTTGCGAACACTGCACGAGCAGGAGCTCAGCTGTAAGGTTGTTGCTGCTGTGGATGGCAAGTACGTTTCCCGTCTTCTTCCTCCCCCACTGCCTGCTCTCATTTGAGCCTCTGCAACACGTGATGTGGATGGTGCACGGATGCAGGGCTCCACCTGCTGAAAAATCAATGGGGCGTATGCTTTCATTTAAAGATTTCCTCAACCCCTATGTCTGTCTGTCTGTCTCACTGTGAAGAAAACAACTGAGCTCTCTAGATGTGGGGTTTTTTTGTCAGTAATATATCAGGTTTACCATTTGATTACTTATTTTCATTATATTAACATGACGTAGTGAGTAGAAAGACAGACCTGCAATCCGCTGTGTGTGTATTTGTATACATGTGTATCAATGTCTTCATGCCAATCACGGCCGTGTAATTTATTATTTAAATTCCTAATCTTTGTTCATTCATTCTCCTTCCCTCAGAGCTCTGAATATAACTGATATTGAGTCTATGGGGATTAAGATGCTGCCAGGTTACAAAGACCCTTATCATGGTCGACCTCTCACCAAGGGTGAACTGGGTTGTTTCCTCTCTCATTACAACATCTGGAAGGAGGTGAGGAGCCTGAACAGGCCTCGGGCCTCTTAGGTCTTCCTGTAAACAGTAGATAACATTTACCACAATTGGTCTGCTTGTTTTCTTTATATTCAATTGAATCGTAAGCCAATTGTGTAAGAACGTTTTTCAGCGACTCTGTGTGCCATGAGAAATATGCTGGAGACTTTATTTTAGTCATCGGGTAAGAACATTCACCCCCGTACAGCGTCTGAGGCTTCAATTGAAACAGTAACTGCATCACCTGTTCAACCACTTCATTTCACCACATCCTCTTATTAAGACAATAAGATAACTGTCAAAAGAATGAACAGTGATGAGTATTAAGGGCTGTCTGCATATGATGCCAGTGGCAAAGTTGGAGACGCTTTCAGAGTCCTTTTAATGAACGAGAGAAGCACTGAGAGCCAATTGAAGTCGATTCAAATTTACAGTTTGTCAATTTCAACTTATCAAACACATAACTAAAATACACAACTGGTATTAAAGTTTCAGTGTGCATCCCATTTATGTCCATAATTTGTGTGATAAAGACCATAAACTAATTGTATTAAATGAGTAACAAGTACATATTGTCATCATGCCATCATTTCATCCTATTAGAGATTTGTCTACAAAGTCATAACAAGCATTGTGACTCACGCCCAAATGCATGCTTTATGATCCAATAAAGGCCTTGACGGTTGACCCAGGATCACTAAAATCCTCTAATCAGTTCATCCCTGAGTCCAAGTCAACAGTTGTCTCAAATATAAAGAAATTCCGTCCGGGCACTCCTGAAATATCACGTTCAAGAGAGGGATTGAGGTCACAGTAAAGTGACCCTTCGGTCAAATACCATCTCATCATTTTTATACATTTTTGTGAAGGAAAGTTACTGCCGAAAACATGTTTGACAGAAACACGTTTTTGGCAACCACTTGAACTTTGTCATTATTGATTGTCATCATTGACTAATTGATAATTGTGCCAAATGAAAAGAAATACCCTCAGGCGTGCCGGCCATCCATCCATCTTGTATCATCAATGAATCTCTGTCAGTGGCGTTGATTTAGGAGGCCTTTACTTTGTTTGTTTAGATCGTGGATCGTGGTCTGAAAACATCCCTGGTCATCGAGGACGACCTGCGCTTTGAGGTGTTCTTCAAACGGCGCCTCCAGACGCTGCTGCTGGAGGTGACGACACACAAGCTGGACTGGGATCTCATGTGAGTGTTGCTACAGTGAACAGAAGGATGACACAGTGTAGTAAATAGAGAGGATTATTGTGCCTCCACAGTGAAATCCTTCCATCTGTCCCACATGATTTCCTAGACACTGCTGATCAGACTCTGGGAATTATGCATTTATTTCAGGCATGCAGCAATCCCATAGTGAAATATCCTCTTATTTTCTTAACATTTGCAAACTCATGAGGCTCAAAACCACTATAATGATTAATCGTGTTATACAGCAACGAGTGTCTGTATGAGAAGGCGTGATTTTCTAGGACCATTAATCCAATCATCTTGATACTCGGTAGATTTTTTTTTTGCCAGGGGCAAGTCTGAAGCTGTATAAGTGTGCAGTCCTTGTATTTAGAGCGAAAGCTGTTTTTCTGTTTGGCTCCCTGGCCTGGTGTACCATAAAGGTCAGAACACATGTGCAACCAACTTCCAGTGTAAAGCTCAGGATATGGGGGCACTGCAGAATCAGGCAGCGTCTGCTCTGACTACAGATTGCATGGACTCCACACTGTTACCAACTAAGTGACCTTGTCAGCAGATTAAAGCGACCTTTCAGACCTTTTAGAAGCAAGTCGGCCACGGTAATGCAAACGAGAAGCAAACTCCATGAATTCAGATCATTTATTTAGAGGTTCACTGCAGTTATTACCATTTTATCAGCCCAAGCCCATCGCCATCCAAAGTCTTCACAACTTGACAGTCTATGATCGTTTGATCCGCAGCATCAGCTTGCATATCATTAGGTGTTGCAGCTGAGGATGTTTTGACCGCCAGCCATGTGATAGTCGGCAAAGGAGAATTTACAGAATAAATTCCGAGCTCCTCCAGATTTCGCCCCACATGGTTGACAATATTCTCTCTCTTTTCCACTACACTGTTTAGTGAAGTCATTTAGGAGTATCATTAAGGAAAGTCAAGCTTTGTGTCTCATCCTTCCGAAACGGCCCAAGCTTAATTCTGCGTGCTGTGGTTGCTGCATGAAAACGTTATTCTGCCCTGGTTCCTCTAATTTGAGTTCATCAAATTTAGAAACCACACAGAGCTGCACAAATTTACCTCACCTTCTTTATGCACCGGTGCAACAATTCAGTTGAAACGACTGAATTTTTTTTACAAATGCTGGTTGGAAATGAGCCGAGTAATTTGGCACTTGGGCTCCAGATATCATGCATTTACCATCGATCACTGATGATTGATAAGATGGAAACCTTTTCTTCGTCTAAGTTTTATTCAGGTGTAATGATATTTGTATTGTCAATGAAGCACAAACGGTGTAAACGAGCAGAGTAATCGAGCCGTGCTGGCGCATGCGGAGGCATGTAAACACTGATGTAACCCCGCGGTACGAGCGCCCAACAGCCGGAAGTTACAACCCCTTTTTCAAGTCAAACTAACGGTGCTTTGAGCTGGTCTTTAGTTTTGCGTTGGTCCTGCTTTAATTCAGGAGCTCAGTGCAGCCGTTTACCATCCACCACACTTACTGGCATCAGGTCCTTCTCCACCATAAAGTAAAGTAAGTTATTTCTATTCACCACCGGTTGCTCTAGCTAACGCCGGTGCCGTGGTTTGTTGTTTAGACGGTGAGGTTCCACTTTGAAGTTGCACCGCAGCTGTCGGGGGGGCTGACTCTTTTTTTTTTTTTTTTTCCCCAAGTGTCTTCAAACTTAAAAGACTTCCAGTTGCCTTCAACTTAAGCGCTCAGGAGATCCTCGACGGTGTACCAGTGCAACTCTGACAATGTGCTTGAGTTGTATTTTAACACGGCATTGCAATATTTATGGCAAAGCACCGTCCTTATAGTGTTGTGCTCTCAAGCTGGACTCTGCTTTTCATTTTGCCTCGTCATCGATCCATTGTTCTTTTGCTTTGCCAATATGGTACTTTGTCTGAACTGCAAAGACGGAGCACGCCCTCTCCGTGAAAATTTATATGATCCGAGGACAAACGCTACACGACATGGGCGTTGTCGGTTAACATGTTTTTATTTGACGGCAATTAATAACTACAGATGATTGGTCTTTCGTATTCCTCTCGTGCAGTTATATCGGGCGGAAGCGAATGCAGGTGGATCATCCAGAGAAGTCGGTGCCAAACATTCACAATCTGGTAGAGGCAGACTACTCCTACTGGACGCTGGGCTACCTGCTGTCTTTACAAGGAGCTCAGAAGCTCCTCAGGGCCAAGCCTCTGGAGAAGATGCTTCCAGTCGATGAGTTCCTTCCTGTCATGTATGACAAACATCCAATGTGAGTCTAATTCCTGGGCTCCCTTTATCTTCTGCCAGTTCCCCTTTTCTTCTTGATATCTATATCCTGCGGCGTGTTTGTTTATCTGATCTCGTGCTCTCTCTCACCAGCTTAGAGTACATGGACAGCTTTGAACACCGGGACCTTCGTGCGTTTTCCGCGGAGCCGCTTCTGGTGTATCCGACCCATTACACAGGCGACGCGGGCTACATCAGCGACACGGAAACATCGGTAGTCTGGGACAACGAGACGGTCAGAACCGACTGGGACCGGGCCAAGTCGCGGAAAACGCAGGAGCAGGAGGAGCTCAGCTTCGAGGCCCAGAACTCGGACGTCCTGCAGTCTGAGCTGGAGAACTGGAGCGCACGGGACGAGCTATGATGAAGAGGCGAGAGAACCCTGACATCCAGAGAGCAGGATGAGGGTGGTAGAACAAAGCTGGTGTAGTGGGAGGAAAGGCAAGAGTAGATGGTGCTCATGAGACCAACACTTCTCCTTGAACAACGCTCAACACTGTTTGATCCCTATTTTAAAAGAGGTTGGATGTTGAGGGTAACTCGTGGGAAGTCGGCAAGCAGCTTCTGTTTTATTTATTGCATCCAACACGTTCCCCCACCGCAGCCGCGTCTATTGTTAGTCCCCTTACGTTCATTGCAAATTGGCCCAGAGCGGCACCATCTCGCAGATGGATTCAAACACTGAAACACATACAGTACAAAAAGAAGATTGAGACTCCCTCAGATATGCAGTAATAATCTGCTTGGGATATCCTCACATATTGAAGCCTCTGAAATTCCAAAATTTTTGATTTACTGACCAAAAAGCTTTTTAAAGATGAAGAAAGAATCAGTAAAATACCCACTTACACTTATTCTCAGTGGTTCCCAACCTATTAGCCCTTTGACCCTTAAAAATAATTAGTTTAAAGACCAATTCATGCTAGACAATCCTGTAATTTAAAAAAAAAACAAAAGCAAAGATAAAAACATGACTTTTTTTTTTTGCAATCCTCTTTTGCTTTCTTTAGATTCATATTGCAACCCCTTATTAAATTAAATTGGGAACCACAACTGTTTCTGCTCTTGTTATTCTCCTCTCTTGAGTTTGACTGCAAGTCAGTGTTATTTATTGTACATTTGATAAAGTTGTTGCTTAACAACCTGACTTATTTTTTCACTCATGAATGTATCTGTTTTATTTCTCTCTTTTTTTTGTCAAAAGCAGTAGCAGATTGGTTTGATACTTTACTAATTTTTCTTTCATCATACCCTGAATTTTTTAACTGAAACTTATAGCTTTTTTTTTTTATTTCAATGTGTTTGTTGAAAATCAGAGAAACAAATGGCAATAGATTTTCAGTCATGTTTAATGTTTTCTCTTCTGTGTTCACAAATTGTCTCTTTTTTTAATATAAAGAAATTAAAAATAAAATCTTTTGTAAAGAAAGGCTTGATTGGCTGTATTGGTTCCTACTGAAAGTGTCTTAGGCTATTTATGCAACCGCGTCTCCTGAGGCCTTTAAATCAGCATTTTGCCTGTCACTATCTTTTTTTTGGAAGTGGCCATTTTTTAACAAATATGGAGATGGGAGAAAAATAAGGAATTGATCAGACAGATGCCGCCGGGTAACAACTCCTACCCTGCTTTCTCATCTGTGTTACTCTAATTGAGACCATTGATTTATACAGTGGCTATCACGCTGCATGGAAAAGACCTGAAACTTTACATTTTTAGGAAGCTGTCATATTTTGTGCCTTCTTGCATGTGAACATACAGTTGTGTTCAAAATAATGGTGTTTAAAAATGTTAGTAAAGCTCAAAATCCTTATACTAGTTTTTATTTCAGTGCATTTAGAACAGTGCACATTGTTATAAATCATGAAAAAAATGTACCAATGTTTTAATTACTTTCCAGAAAATGAAAAAAGGAAGATTGAACTATCCAAAAAAATAGCACTGTCTAATTTTTTTTTTTTTTTTTGCAAACTATATTTACTGTATAAACAGAAAAGTTTCTAGGATTTAGCATTCCTTTGAATCACTAATATAACATTTAGTTATATAACCACTGGTTCAGAGAGCTGCTTTACAACTGTGTTGCATGGAGTCGACCCGCGTCTGGCACCTGTGGCCATGTATTCCAGCCCAGGATGATTTGACAAGATTCCACAATTCCTCTGGTTTTGCCTCAGAAACAGCATTTTTGATGTCACCGCCCATGTTGTCTTGGTTGAGCTGGCCACTGACTTTAATTGTGTTGGTCTGGAACCAAGATGCTGCTCCCATACTGGTTTGTTTGCGGTCATTGTCTTGTTGAAACACCCATTTCAAGGGCACTTCCTCTCCAGCAGAAGGAAACATGACCCCTCCCAAGTATTGTGATATATGCAAACTGATCCATGATCCCGTGTATGCGATGAATAGGACCGACACCACAGAAAGAGAAACGTCCCCACATCATGACGCTTGCACCACCGCGCTTCACTGTCTTCAGGGTGTAACTGGGGCTTGAATTCAGTGTTTGGGGGTCGTCTGACAAACTGTCTGCAGCCCTTTGACCCAAAAACAACAATCTTACTTTCATCAATCCACAACATGTTTCTCCATTTCTCTTTAGGCCAGTCGATGTGTTCTTCGGCGAATTTTATCCTCTTTAGCACGTCTTTCTTTTTTTGTTTAACAGTGGGACTTTGCTGGGGCTCCTTGACAATAGATTATCTTCACACAGGCGTCTTCTAATTGTCACAGTACTCACAGGTAACTTCAGAGCGTCTTTGATCGCCCTGGAGCTGATCATCGGCTGAGTCTTTGCCCTTCTGTCTATTCTGCCATCCATTTCAGTGGCCGTCTGTCATTTTCTTCCACGTCTTTCTGGCTCTGCTTTCCATTTTAAAGCACTGGAGATCATCTTAGCCAGGCAGCCTATCATTATCTGCACTTCTTTATACGTTTTCCACTCTCCAATCGATGTTTTGATTCTTCTGAGGTTTCCTTGGGTTTTCAGAGAGGAATGCATGTGCAACATGTGGCTAAATAAGGGCCACTTGATTGACACCTGTTTTTTTCACCGAAAGAACGACCTCACTAATTGAATTCCACACTGCTATTATTTTGAACTCGCACCATTCAATTAATTATTTGATTGCACAGACTCAGAAGCATGAATGCCCTGAGTGTTGGGTCTCTCTATTTATCATTTAGCAATATAATTTCTACCAAAAAAGAGCGATTGCCAGTGAGTGCCTCCTCACGGCTGCTGCGGACACGTGTGAAGCCAGGAAAAAGCAGGATTATTGAAAATGTGAGTGTTTGCAAGCAACACAGGCGCCTGCAGACAAGCAAAGGAGACAGAATGTGGGGACCTTTGGGCTTTGGTGGCTTTTGGTCTCAGTGGGCGCTTTGCTAGCCAGGGCTGCAAGTGCCTGGAAAAAAAGAAATCGAAAAACTGCTGTCTTTTCTGGCACGCAGCAGGTTTTTTCTTCTTTTTTTTCCCAACACAATTTCCCACGTGCCAGCTGACATATTTCTTGTAATTAGTGCCTGCTGATGTTTGGTTACCCGGTGAGTACTTAATGGTCAGTTTTGGCCGCAGTAGGCCACCATTACTCCTCCTCCTTCACCGAGTTTACCCCAAGTGCCTCTCTCTGTGTTAACCTGCGATGCACGGCCCTGCCACGCTTATATTTACATCGCACATTTGTAGAATTAAATGGGATTTTATCTGCGAACTGCTTGGAGTGCATGTGTGTGCGCGCGTGTGTGTGTGTGTGTGAATGTGTGCAAAATGTGACAGCAGCTTTTCGGAAGTGAATCTTCAGTTGCACATCTGTGAGGATACTGGCAGGATAAACAAGCCCTGGTGTGTGTGTGTGCGTGTGTGTGTGTGTGTGTGTGTGTGTGTGTGTTTGCATGCATGTCTGCAGCATGTTCATGCTTATTCCTGCCAGACGAGGTCGTGCGTGCGTGCGTCTGTGTGTGTGTGTGTGTGTGTGCGTGCTTCCACATGCAGTTGCACTCGTTTATGCGACTCAGACTAATCCTATTCGATCTCTCTCTCCCCGCCTCTATATTTACCTCACCCCTCTCTTTGAGATTAACCCAGGTATTTTCTGCAAAAGCCGCTGCAGATCAATAGCCACTTTTCTACAGTAGCACCTGCTGAGGTTTACTACAACCATGCAGCTCGACTCAAACTATTGACGCGCTCGGTTCATTTCCTGAACACTCCCCGTCGTCGCTGTCCAATCACCTTGATAACAGGATGGAAAAGAAACGTCGCTGTGCTCCGAGGGCTCAATGAATAACATCAGTAATTAGGACGACTCCAGTTAGCACAGGTGGCAGGGAGGCAGCGGCGGGTCGAGAGGTCTCTCCCCACGCTAAAATGTCTCTTTTTATCCACCTCATGAACACGTCGGTCCTCGCTGCAATCCAATTTGTCCTGTTTCTTCATCCTTCCATCATCCCTTCCTCTCTTTAAGTAATAAGATTGCCACTCCTGAGCTGGAGTTTTTAAGGCCAACAGTGTGCACGCGCCCCCGCACACACACACACACACGCACACACGCGCACACACACACACACAAACACAGGGACATCGTCTCATCCTCTCCTGAATTACAGGACTGACACACCCACAGCTATCTGTAATCTCCCCTCTGTGAACCACAGAGTGCAGGTTGAATATTTCGCCGAAAGAGACATGAAGAGGCGCCGAGGGTGTCAGTGAAACAACAAACTTCACAGAATTTAATGGGGGAAAAAAAGTGAAGGACCGAGGAAGGAGGGCGACAAATAAAACGAAGACACAATGGCTCGGAAGGGGAGCTTGAGATATATTTGAGACGAGGAATTTCAAGGTGAGGCAAATGAGCGGTGGTGCGTTTAGCTGCCACAGCTCGTGCAAAGACCGATGGTCTAGTAAATTAGCTACTAACAAAGCAAGGCAGTGGAGCAGGTATATATCAGGCGCAATCCATTGACTTCAAAAAGTGAGCCGAGTGATTGGGAAATAACTCTACCAAATGTGTCGGATTTAAGCTGTAACCTTTCCGAGTCCCACTGTAAATCCTCTTTTTTTTTTTTCCTTTTTTTTTTTTTTGCAGGTAAGGTCCAGTGGCTGCTCGATTTTCTAACTTTATTCTCCAAACGTCAGTCTCGGATGTTTCGGTCGAGAGTTGTATTTCCAAATAGATCTGCTGTAGCTCAAAGCCACAGAGCAAAATCTAATTTGTGAGGTTATCACTGTCAATTCACAGCCCGCAGTGACTCCCGTGACAGTGAAATACAGGTTTGGCGAGGCAGATAAAGCACATTTCTGAAATGCTGGGCCTGAACTTTATTTCTATATCTGAAATTTCTTTCTTATGTAGTTTGGTATTTGTGTGCAGCGTCATCCTGATCCTGAAGGGCAGGCTGGGCTGTTATTATGCCGTCTTTGTATTCTGTGATTACATGTGGCCAGTAGACTCCGCATTATGTCACCCTGCAGACAACAAAGCCAAACATCTGTCACCAAGCAGCAGCTCAGAACGCGGTTTCATTTCTGTGGAGATGGTAAACTGGTTGATTTGTTAGTTTGGCCGTTTGCCATTGAGGGCAGACATGTAGCTAACGAACAGCGGCGTGTTAAACGCTCATTCTTATTCCATTTTAAATGGTGAACAACAGCCTGTGCCGTTGGTTACAGTCAGTTTCTAAACCTTCACAAAAGTTTTTAAAAAATGTCCAATTACCATGCACGTACTTGCTCCATGTTTTCATCACGTCCTGTCTGGAATCACGCGCCCCCCCGTCCTGGGCAAAGCCCTGCTCAGGCTCCAGTATATGCAGAACTCTCACCCACATTGCAGCACATAACCCCACCCTTCAGGGACGCTTGGCCACATCCTTTTTAAAATCCTCCTGATCACCAACAAATACCCGCACCCCTAATCCTCCAAAACCTCCGAGACCTCCATCCCTTCACACTCCAGGACCTATAAAACCTCCATCCCATTACTCTCTAGTACCTACAAGACCTCCATCCCTCACCCTCCAGTACCTATAACACCACCATACCTTAACTCTTTAGTACCTATGAGACTACCATCTCTTCACCCTCCAGTATCTATAAGACCTCCATCCATTCATCATCCAGGACCTATGCGACCCGCATCCCTTAACCCTTTAGTACCTTTGCGACCTCCATGCCTTTACCATCCAGTAGCTGTAAAAACTCCATACTTTTACCCTGCAGTACCTATGAGACCCTCATCCTTTAGACCATATGAAACCAAAGTCAAGATTTAACTAAAGGTTCTGGCTGTGCTCCCTTGAACGTCGGAATATCTTCACGCTGAGAAGAACCCTGCATTTTGCTGCATTCTTTTGTATTTCACTGATGATTTTCCATTCTCCATCCAAGAGAGATACAATAGTTATTGTACTCGAGGTGAACGAGTTCATGAATAGTGAAAAGAAGTGTAAAGAAAGCTAGTCAAAAGAAAACATGACCGAGTCGGAATCTTTGCTCTTTTCACTGGGCATTGAATATTGCTCAAATACATCAGTTGTTATGGGATGAGGAAGCTCGGTATTTATATTTAATAATTTCAGCTTTCTCACACATATTATAGTGTATTTACAAATTTATATTTTCAATTCTCATCTCTCCCTAGAGGGCCTTTACCCTTCCCCGCTGCTTTTGTTTTCATCATGGTGGACCTTTTCCTCAACCGAGTCCTGGTGGAGAACAACTGGGATCAGGATGAGCTGAACACAGAGCGAGAGATCACTGGAATCCTCGAGAATCGCATCCTCATGCTGCTTTTTGCATCCGCCGAGTGTAAAAAGTGCCGGGAGTTTGCACCTGTTCTGAATGATTTTTTCAAGAGACTAAAAGACCCAGCTTACATTGAATACCCCAAACTACTCGCACTCGTCTATATCAGGTCTTCATCTTCTTTCCTTGTCTGTATTTCACACACCCTCACATTTCACATTCACAAAGTTTAATCATTCATTTCCATCTCCTCCCTCCAGTTTGGACCAATCAGAGGAGCAGCAGGAGAGATTTCTCAAAGAGATGCACAAGAAGGTTCTGTTTTTGGCCTTCGAGGACCCATACAGGAAGTAGGTGGTTTTCTGCGCCGCTCTCGTAAATTCACATGGTTGTTTAACCTGTGTGGGTGTGTAATTCTAAAGCGACATTAAACTGGATGTCATTTAATATTAGATAACACCGATAATATAGTAAGAACAAGTTATACTGTCACCTTATGGTATTTTAAAGCTTAAAGATACATGTGTGATGTCTGCCCCGTGTGTTTGGTGTTTTCAGGGAACTTCAGGCCATGTTTCAGGTGAAGGAAGTACCAACCGTGGTGGTCCTTCGCCCCGACTGCTCCATCCTTTCTCCGAATGCTGTGCAGGACATCTGTCGCTTCGGTTCCGACTGCTTCCTCAACTGGCAGGAGTCGGCCGAGCTGATTGAGAGGAGCTTCATGCTGAACGAGGAGTTTGACAACTTGAATTTGCGCAGTGCCACTGACCCTGTGAGGAGACTAAAATACAAGACAGAGGACGACAAGAGGAAAAACAGATGGTGGAAGCCGTGGGGGAAGGGAAAAGCAGAAAATGAGGAAGGGAAAGCAGAAGAGGGAGCGTGGGATACAAAGAAAAAGGAGGGCAATAACGGAACTTGGAGGAGAAGATGACGAGACGGAATGAAACCAAAAGGCAAAGCCGTGATGATGTTGATCCTCTTTAGTAATTGTCTTCCAGCACTTTTTCAAGTCTAGCCTCTTAAATACTTAATTTGCGGTTATTGATACCGCAGTCTCTTCAAGGGCTCTTTAGCAAATACTTTGTCTGCCTGTACTGGCAGGTACCATAGAATCAATCGAAAGAATGCACAAACAGAGCTCCCTTGTTGTGCTGCTGTCAGCAAAAATAGTTATATTGGCATTTAGAGGCACAGCACAAAGACTTCCCTCAAAAAAACTGAGATTGATTTTTCTTTAAGAAATTGCTGATATTACTCGGGTCACAGCTGCTGCAGGTATTATGCATTCAGCAATTATTGCATTACTAGGGTATCATGTTGTAAAACACAGCAGTCTTTTGAGCACTTTAGCAGACAGCCATGTGCACAGCAACATACAGCCTCAATCGGCTTGCACAGCCATGTGCGAGCAAAAAAAAAATCGTTAGCCGCTGTGTGCTCGTGCTCCGAGGCCTGTGCGTTTCTCAGCTTGACCTGGACATTTTATGCCCCCTTGTGGCCAAAATAATTGACGATCGCGTTCATGGAGACCTGCCCATGCCCATGTTATTATTTGCACAGTTCACAGTTTAGAGAACACTTTATTTAATCTTAGGATGATAATTCAAACAGTGACTAAAAAGGTTGCAAGCACCCTCGTGTCTGTATCAATAAAATTCCAGACATAACTGCTTAAAATGACTTAGTTCAAGTGCGACAAAGGATGGCGCGAGATCACGATGCACGCCGCTGATGTTACTGCCCGCAGACATGGTTGAAAGCTTTTGCTTCGAATTTGTGCTGTCAAGATGTCTTACAGTGCACCTACCCGGATCAGAAAAATCTGCTTTTTTTTTCATTTGGTTGTAACATGCCTGGCAGGCTGGTTTTTTTTGGAAGTTAGTATTCCAAAATTCTGCATGTAGGACACCATGAGACAACCACAGAGCTCCCCGACATGACAAATCCCAATTAACCACAGGGTATAAATAAGTGTTTATCTTAGAGCACAGCTTCCTCGGGAGCCGTGGAGGCACAGATCAGACTGAAGCTCAACTCTTGGTTAAAGCATTTTAATGAAACCATACACATGGGATGATAACAGACAAACATATGGCAACTAAAATAGAGTGATGCGATGCTTGGGGTTTAAACACCTTCGGAATGTGAGCGCGCTCACATCATTATCCATTTACCTATGTGTTTGGCCACAACAATGGCCAAGAGAGGAACATTTTTGACTCTGGACTTTGCAAAGTTTTAGTACTTGGGGTGCATCCAACAAATCCTAGAAGAGAACAGATGCTTGCGCAAACAACAGGCTCGTTCTGGCGTTCTCCAATATCCTTGAACAAAGATCTTTTGAGATGACCATTGCGCTTTGATTAAACATAACAAACACAAGCGCTAAACGTGTGGCCGAATCCAGCCTCAGCTTCGGTTGTTGAGGGAAAAGAGACCCTGTGAAGTGGCGAGGAGCGAACAAGCAGGCATGTGGTTGTTGTGAACTGCGTCCACCATTGTCTGCTGCTGCTCCTCGGGAGAGAGCAGATGAATTGCAGCTGGAGCACATTTTGGAAAACGCATTCCAAGACTGACGTCAGTCGCGAGCGGGGCTTGCCGGAAAACTTCCGGGACGGGTTAGTATGGCGAGTGGATGGGCACCGACTCACCTTTCAGTTGTTGACTGTTGACATCAGGGAGGTGCAAAGATTAGAAATTGCACGAATGTTTACCTCTTTGAGTTTTAAGAAGAATATATCTGTAACAATGTTACATGGCAGACAATAAGGAGAAGCATAGCCAATCCTCTAAAGAGATTTCAGGTGCTGGCGCCTGCTGCTAAGTCAAGCACTTTACGTCTGTTGTTTACTTTTAGAACCAGTGTGGTATTCTCAATTGAAGATGTGTCTCTTGAGGTAATTTCCGTTTTGTATGAAAGTGTTGAATGAAATTATATCGATCCGTATAAAACAATAAAGTCTCTACAGTCCCGAACACACTGTGACTGTGTGCGTTTTGCAGCTGACTCTCGCCAGCCATTTTCACCCCGCAGGTGCGCTCCTCTATTAGTTATGGGATATTAAAGGTTTCACTGTGGTTTCCTTCATTACAGTCTTTATTTTTTTAATGATTATTAATTTTTGAGGCACGTCTCTCACTGTGCAATTTCTGTGCTTGGTATGCAGACACACATGCCTGCGTACATGCACAGAGCGACACTGGTGAGCTCCTCGTGTCCCTCTGTCACCTTGTCTTTCAATCCCTCCCTCGCAGAGAGAAAGGGAGGGGTGGAGGTGGTGGTGGTGGTGATGATGGGGTGGTGGGACGCGAGCATCCGCGACTCCTCGCCGGTTGGCTGGCGGCAAAGACGCCAGCCGCAAGTCTGGGCCGCGCTGCCTCGGCA